>NW_011627095.1:981753-1045114 GCF_000204515.1 Acromyrmex echinatior | reverse complement strand
ATAAAATGTAATTTTTACATATTATACAATACAATTATTTATGTAATTTTACATATTTTTTTTATAATATGTAATTTAATATTTAAAATTAGAGAGAAAGCTGTTTTAAAAAAAAAATTGTAAAATTTAATATAAAATTATAAGTCTAAAAATATATATATATTATATATTCTAGATTCTCATTTCTTCTCTTAATTGGATAAAAGAACGGTTTGCCTTTTTTCTGAAAATTTTATTTCTCGCTAACAACAATCGTGAACTAAACAAAGGAAATATCAAAACTTTGAACTCTGTTTATTTAGATTGTTCGACGAATACAAACATTATTGTTACTTGATCTGTGAGTCCTAAAACATCTTTGTTAATTTTTTTTTTTTAAATATATTGTCAAACTAGAAAGTTGAACGGATAAATTGGTAGGACTTTAGGCAGAGACCTCACTCGTTATTTAATCACACAGGTTATTTTATCTTCAACGATGTCTTTCAATAAACTACTCGCTTTGCTCACAAAGCCAAAATTATTTGCGTCGCTAGCGTAATAAATGAAACTGCAACTTTAGCTTCTAAACGTGCTTTAATCATGTTACATAACGTAAAAAGATTTCATAAATACTCATACACGTGTTGGTTATATCATACTCAAGTGAAAAATTGTGTAGTTTGTTTTTCCAACTCGATTCTAACGTGCTCGTGAACATTTGTCCTCCGCAAATATCGCATGGTAGTCGTTCATGTCGTAATTGTGGTTTGCAATTTTATATTAGATTTTACAATGAGTTCTGTTGTCAATTCATCGCAAGACTGGATAAATTTCGTTAACGAACCTCATAGTTAGTGGCCGAACTTTCGATAAGCGCGTTAGTGATACAAGGCATGCTATGGACACGATAGCACAAAGTTTAACAACATAATTACGGGTGATGTATAAGGACAATAATGTCCATAGTGACTGTAAAGTTGATATATTGCACGACGAACTTCCGAAAAATATATTTATTAAGCTTTCGTGCTGAAAAACTCCAGATCAAAACTGACAATCTAAGAATCTTTAATTTTTAACCAGAAGAACCTAAGAATGTCAAAGATACATCGTATAATTACTAATTTTTATAATAGTGAAACATGTTACAGTACATATTTCAAAGAGCAAAAATATAAGTATTTTGTAAACTAACAGACTATAACAAATCGAACTTATTTATGATAAGAAAATTAAACGTAAACGGAAGAAATAATCTTTCTAAAGTATCTAAAATTTAGCTAGATATAAATATGAAAATACTGCCTTTATTTAATCCGTGATAATTCAGTAACAAAAAATCTTAAAAACATTTTTTTTTTAAGCTTTAGAAAGTCGAAAATTTCCCCAAGTTTTTTTTTGTATACACATGACAAGCCCACAAAACGAGAAAAAAATTTTTGCATTTTGTTTAACTCGCAATTTTCTGCATGTAAAAATTACCAAACTCACAGAAACTCAAAAGATGTAGTGATTTTTTGAAAGTAAAGATTTTTAATTTTAAAATTTTTTAAATTTAAATTTCATTCATTTTTAACGAAGTTGCCGGCTGCTTGAATTTTGAAATTTGTATTGGCACAAATTTTGTTCCAATATATGTATATGAAAAAAATATATATATATATTGCGGTTTAATATTTGCGCTTTGAACGAATCAAACTAACTTATTTATATCTATGTTTCAGATTCGCAACAAAATGGGACACAATTCGCATTTTTATCAAGAAGTGCACAATCGGGGTCATGATTAACACTTTGTTGGCTTCGAGCTACTGTCCATCGTCCATTGTTACGTAAGATTCATTTAATTAACTCAGTTTTCAATGCATGCCACATCCGTTTCTACATAGCCAAGGGCAAACATCGCATATTCATACGTATGTAAAATATATATGTATAGACAAAAATATGCTCTGTTCAAACAAAGTTAGCAAAGAATTCAAATTATAATCATTTTAATTTCACATATTTTCTTGAAAACTTCATTCGCTGACAAATAGACAATTTTTACTCGAAGAAAAAAAACATGGTCACTCTGTACATAAACCCTTGTACATAGACATATGCGGGCATCATTGTTACGGGCTTTAAGTTTACAGCCTCTCTCGAGACGTTTCATCGTTCGCAGCCCTTTGTCACTCGTGCCCTTAAAAGACATTCCGCAGAATGTCGTGAAGGGAGATAACCCTCGCGTACAAGAATTTTACTTTAACGAGTCGCCCGGCGAGACTTTTGTATATATTTCTTGCGAGGAGACTCGATTGAATCGTGGCTATATTCGAGAACCAGCTCGCTGTCGTTTAATGCACTAAATAGCGGAAAGACGATCTTTTTATATTTTTAATTCGTCGATACGAACTCGCATCGAATCAAGACTGTGCCCTCGTATCAATCACAATAAAGGCATCTCCCATTTCCTTATTTTATGCAATTCCCGTGGCGCCGCGACGATCCAAGGGCTCTTCAAGAAATTCCTCGTAAGGGTGCATTTCCGCAAAACTTTGCAATCGCCGCAGGGTGTAGGAACCCTTCTACCCTCGCTCTATCTTTGCCTTCTCACTCTGTTTGCCGAATAGGGATTCGGTCCCTTCCACTTCTCTCTATCTCTCTTTTTCCTATTCCTTTTTTTAGCGCTGCTAGGTCCTTCAGACCTATCACGTTTCTTTCTCCTCACCAACGCTGAGCTCCATCAACGCCTGTCGTTTAGCCCGCGGCGGAGCGTTGACGAAAGCAAAAGTGATTAGATGAAGATAGAGTGAAGAACGAGAGGGCGTTCGCAAGGCCGCGAGAGGAAATTGCTAGGATGTTTGGTGTCTTTTTTTCTAGAGACGCGCACTCAATTATTCAACAATCTTTTTTAATCATCGTCTTCCAGATTTTGCAATTTCTGAAATTTTTCTTCCGTCTTCTATTTATAATTTTCCACTCAATTATTCCGAAAAACAATTATCTTCCTCTCCCTTCGCCTCCCCTTCTCTCTCTCTCTCTCTCTCTCTCTCTCTCTCTCTCTTTCTCTCTATCTCAATACGATTAAATTTACGTTTATAATTATTTCATTTTTCTACCAAATTTGTTACTAAAATTAAATCAATGTTTCTTTAAAAAAAAAAAAAAGAAACTTTTTTGTTAGAAACTTTGTAAGAAAAATATCTAGTAAAATTTGATCGTGACGTAAGCAATAGTTTTGAGAGACTTTGCATTGTATTTGTCGCCGTCACACGGCGCGATATTATTTCTAGCCGTCGCTCACGATTTCCTGATTTTCATAAACTGTCAGATGCTGTTTGGTCGTCCCTGCGTTGCATTATTGCGGAGATGCGAAAGCGTGCGAAGTTAACTACACATATAAGTAATTAAATACGACGAAGCGCTGCTGAGATTTTTCCCTGCTCCTTCGTGCAATTCATTATCATCACCGTCGTCATTATCAATGTGTGGTTAGGAGAGATGAGAAAGAAGATGTAGGATGATACCTATACAAGATAAAATTATCGACGAAAAAAAGACGTTTTAAATTTATCAGCAATCACTTAAAATACTATATCTCGAAGCATTGTATACCTTCCAAGTTTTCGAAGACCAAGACGCAAATTGGCGAACTTTTGAATTCGTGCACAATAGATTTCGAAGCCATGGCGACAATGATACCCGTATTGCGGTAAGTCTTTCCGGGATAATTCACGGCGCTTTTCGCAGAAGCGGAAGCCACGTAAAAATATAGCCGCGAAAAGTTGCATTTGTTAAAAATAGCCGCGGGACTATCGAATTCCTTAGTCCTACTTGCGGACCTGAGGAGTATTGTCCGGTACTAATGATAGGAAGTTCGCGTCAAAAGAACGCACCGCACTTGGTGCTGTCTAAAAGTATCTTTTCAAGAATTCATCGAATTCCTGGAGTGTCTTCAGAATCAATTCAATCAGTTCAATGGACATTATTTCATTTTTATTTGATAGAACGTACAGATACTGTAAAGCGGATCAGTTTCTAAAATTTTAATCATCAAACTTTTTCTCTTGATGGAAAAATGTATTTTTTTTTTATTATGACGCAAATTGAACTAGTGCTATGTGCTTCTTGAATGTTTCCTTTAAGAATTTTGTTAAACTTGAAAAACGAAAAAGAAATATGTATGCTAATATTTCGTGATTCAATTATTAAAATCTGATGTTGATGTTCAAAAATCATCAAGATTAATTTATATGTGCCAAAAAGAAATATTTATATAACACATACAGTGCCGTGCTATAAATAAATTCCGTCTTGACCAAAAATTTAATTTTTCACGAGTGTTCACAAATTGATAGCTGGCGCCAAAGAGTGCGGACTTTTCGAAGCGTTTAGTTTGCGATGGGAACGCGTCTGCTCTCGCCGAGCGCCGACAATATTCATGGTAATCCAATTCAAATTAATTCTCGGTGGGTGCCGCTCTTCTCGTCCGCGCGCGTCTCTCTTCTACCAAATAGCATCTCATAACCTACCCGGAAGTGACGTGAAATATCGCGCTGCGACGTAATCGGGGCTTCCTCTTACTCCCCCCCCCCCTCCTTTCTTTCTCTCTCTTTCTCTGTCTCTCTTTCTCGCACCTTGTTTGTCGTCGACCTAAACCGGCAGATCTCTTCGAGGTTTCTCTAATTGTTACTGCGGGCCTCCGCGATGTTAATCACGTGGTCAGGCTGAGATAGTAATTCAGCATTATTGTGAAGCATAACGCCCATTCAGATCCATGCACAGGCAATACTAGCTGCCGGCTTATTGACTTGCATTTATTAGGTCCGTACTGTTATTCGCGCAAGTAATTGCGTTGTAATTGGAAGAGTAATTCGATGAAAGGAATTCCGCAATAACGTCTTTCGGCATAGACGAGAAACGAGTATGGTGTCCTGTGCACAATGACTCTAAAGAAGATTTTGCTAAAGTATTTAAAAACTTAGCTAGATACAAATCTGAAAACAATTTTGGATCAACATTGGATTATGTAGGAAATTCAAACGTGATGAGCAATGCAAAAAGTCTAGCAATCAACTTGAGCATAATTATTTTTACATTTCAAGAAAATAATTTTTAGATTTGTACCTAGCTAAATTTTTAGATACTTCAGTAAAATTAATCTTTCCATATAGGAGATATTTGTGAACAGACGTAGGACTTTTTATCTTTATGCGATTGTTTATAATGTAATAATAATAATAAAACAAAAGTCGCGAAAATACAACTATTTTAATACATTATTTTTATCTCATTGGATCTATGAAACTGTCTTCTCGCCTCTTTTTATTTTAGTGTTTTTTATTTTTAATTTTTTTTAGTAGATAATACGATAGGAATCTCACGTAGCCTTGTTTCACTTAGTACATGTTTTTACCCAGAGCGATCGTTAATCCGTTTAAGCTCTTTGAGCTCAAAGATAGAAAGGCACGCGACTTATCACCCACGCACGGCAATGCAATAGCAACAATCAACGCTGCGTACGCAATGAACGAAACATAAGGCGGCGCTGGTAAACGCCGCTTTCCTCATTAGAATGCCGAACATTCTGGCGAATGCGGGGCTACTTCCGCAGCTTCCTAACTCGGCTCTTCCGCGTACGTTCCCCTGTGCGAATGAACAAACCAGCGCGAATGAGCGCGCGCGTGTTTACGATCGAAATTCCGCGCGCGTCCCCGTTTGTAGCCGCGGCTGGAGCGGTTAACCGAATGAGTGATTAGCAGTGCGGCGGTTAAATCGCTAACCGAGTAATGCGCCCGAGGGGTTCATCGGCTCTGCATTGTGGAGCTCGTGCACATATTACACCGATATAGCCGAGCGGACGATAAGAACAATGAAACGTAAAATTACGCGATTTTTTAATCTTTCGAATTAAATTAAGAGGTAAGACCGTTAAAATTAATTAATCGTCGCAGATTATAAATTATGCGATCCTTGCGAAAACGTAGAGTCGATTGTAGGAGGCGATGTTGAGGAAAAAATGTATGCAGCGTCGATGTTAGACAACGATGACATAAAATGACAAATTACGCGTCTTACCGCGTAAACAAATTCCGTTAGACAACCGCTGAACCAGTTCTTATTCAAGACGATGATTGAGAACCGTAAGCACGTTGTTGGCCGCGTACAAAGGCACTGTGTGTTTGTAGAATAGGATCGCGCTAATAGACGTTTTCTATGAGATCGAAATGACGAGGGACAAGAATGCCATTCGTAAGCGTGAAGGACGCGAACGTAATGCTCTAATAACACTACAAAAGGTGATCTTTATGAGTAAGGAAGACACGCTCGCTGCACTGATACATCGTAGGAGGTGTAGTAATTTTAACGAGCCCGAAGAAAGGAATTTCGACGGACATTAGTGTCATTAAGTGGAAAAGGAAATTACGTCATTTCTCCATTCAGGGAAACCTTCGTTTTAATACTCTAATAGATAATTCTATTTCTTTTGAAGTCCATCATAGCAACAGTTACATAGATCTCTATCGCGTAAATATATAAATATCTCATCCAAACGTATGAAACATAAATTTATATATAAAAGATGCTAGACAGAAAAAAATGTTTGAATAACCGATGTTTGAAAACACATCGTGGAATAGAAAAGGACGCAGAGGCGTTGCAATCGGTTAATTTGTCATTTCCTTTGCCTGACATTTCTGCTCATCTGGATCGTTTCGCACGGTCAAACTTCCACATCATGAGGCGTAAAATTTTTTTTAAACTCAATAGAACACGGATACTTTTTTTTATATGTAATGGAGGTACATGCAACAGTCATTACACATTGATCATAATATACGTTGATCATTATATTATAATTTATCATTAAATTTATTTTAATGTATTTAATTTATGAGTTCCTTGAGAGATATAAGCGGTTTTCTTGTTAAAAAAAAAGAAAAAAAAGGAATGTAATAAAAAACCGATATCCAGATGTATTACAAACACGTTATCTATTTTTTAAACTCAAGTCCATTGCATCTTCAGTCAATTAATTGTACGATCACGTAGTTGCGGCACGAAAGCTAGACGAACAATGTTACTGCGAACGCATACAAATATAATCCATCTATACAAGGTAAACTAATGATTGGATAGAATCTAAAATAATTCGCCATTTTGATTTTAAAAATACATTTAACATAGATTTATTTGTACATTGATTTACTTGTACAAGAATCGATAATAGGCTATTTTTAGCTTTTTTCATTAATTATTTTATACTAATTTCAACAATATTATATACGTTCACATTATACGTTCTACATTTCTCATATTACTATAAAAAATTTTTCCGTATTTAAAAATAATTTATACGAAATGGGAAAAAAATCACAAAATTATTGTTACTTGGGGGCTCCACCTTTTGATCCGACCGGCCCTGAACCGGAAGCTAGCTAGCAACGAGCATACCCTACATTAGGTACGGGGACTACAGTCGGCTAGCCAGCGGGGGCTAATCCGGCGAAGAGGCATTTTCATCCCATGGTTTCGGAACTTGCCAGCACATTCCGACGCCGCTCATAACCCACGAAGAGAGAGAGAGAGAGAGAGAGGGAGGGAATTAATCGCTATTTCAACGATGCACTGGCCGTTGCATCGCGGCATTACTCGAATGCTCTTATTTCCGCGCGATGGCTCGTATTTCGCTGGGGAGCACGTCGTTGTTCGCGCTGCAAGCGCTGCGGCCGCAATGCCCAAAATCCTGGAATCGTCCTAATAATTTCAGGTACGAATTAATAGATATATCATGGATGCTACAAACAGAATTTCGCATATATCGATCTTTCGTTTTAAGGATGAAAAGTAAACTGGAATGAATTTGTTATCAACTGTAGCCCACGATTGTACAGATCTTTGAGAATTTTAATTTGCGGATCGGACAATGGAAAAGAATCGACGTAGCGAGAAAATATTGAGTGATAATGCTTCCATTGAAAACAACTATTTCCCGTTAAGTAAATTTTTTATTTGATTTCCTATTGTAGTGTTAAAATGGATTTTACATAACTAATACATGGAATTACCTAAAAACGAATTTGTGATAGACGATTTTAGACTTGGATTCATGTATAAATAATGGGATTTGCCAGGTCAGCTTCTTCCAGACTTAACTTTGTTTCGAACCGAGGAAAAACTGGGTCTGAAATCAAACCACCAAACGTTATTTTAATAACACGCTGTTCTACTACAGCCAGTGCGTTATCTGAATACTGTTATTCTATCGATATCATTGCTATTTAATTTGTTCCCGTATTATTTATCAATTCTCTGATAAAAACAATGTAATCGTCACAAATTTTTATAGAAATGCGCAAGTATCTTTACTAACAAGTAAGGAAAAACAAATTTTGTCAAAGGAAATCGCATCGATATTTTGGCGCATAGATTTTCAATTGGACGTATATCGATCGCATCATAAATACAGACTGATATCTGTCCCTTCAGTGTCCCAATAAATGAATAATAAAGGCACGCGTGGTCTTGTGTGGGAATTATAATCGTGTCTGCCACTGCATCGCGATAAGCTTATTGAATATTCCGTTTGCAGTCGGGCCCACTGAGATGAAACGCAGCGCTTGCATTTATATAGAGTACATAAAAAAAATCGCGCGCTCCCTCTTGCCCTATCGAAAATGCGTGGAATCCTTTAACGTCAAATTCCCCGTTTTATTATTTCTAACGTCTGAAATACGTTTGTCTATCCGCACGTAATATAGAATGTAGATACGCGGAAAGATTTTGCTAAAATATCTAAAAAATTTTCTAGATCCGAAAATAATTTTCTTGGACTATCAAAATTATTGTGTAAGAAATTCACGATGAGCAATACTGCAAAGAGTTTTTATCTTTTTTGATTTTAGTACCCAGCTTGAATTATATCTTCAACGAAATTATTTTCAGATTTCTGTATCTAAATTTTTAGATTTATTTTTCAGCAAAACCATTTCTTTCGTGTAATATAAATTAATGGATTCCTTGAAGTATGGAAAATATGTGATCCATGATACGACACGGATATCGTTATCAAGTTTTGACATGGTGAATTTTTTTTAATTTTGTCAAACTTATTTAGAATAACGGAAACGAGAGAGAAAATGTACAGTGATAGAATATGGAGCGAATATTGCGCATAGAACCATTTCAAGACGCGAGCCTAGTCGAAAACTGCTTACTTGAAAACAACGTCCTGCTTTATCTCTCTCATGCTACGGTATCATCCCTTATCCATCTCTCGCTCCCGCCTAAAGCTTGGTACATGCGTATTCGTATGTGCGCGGTGTGTGCACGAGACTCTAAAAAAGGTAGTCAGACCATTCGATGGCAGCTGTTCCACATTTGAAGGATGGATATTCTTCAGGCTTTGTCGCGACGACAAAAGGCCTCCTCTCACAAAAGAACGTAGTCCGAGCTTTGCACCCTAGGTCTCTCTTACTCTTTTACCTTGCTCCTTCTCTCTCTCTCTCTCTCGCTCTCGCTCTCGCTCTCGCTCTGCCTTTGCATCCAAGAGACGAAGAGAGAGAGAGAGAGAGAAAGAGAGAGAAAGAGAAATGAATAAATCGTAGATCTAAGTTGCATATGGGCCGCAAGGGCGCAACCCTTTGCTCTCTCAGCTGTTTTGGAATATTTTTCTTTTTTTCTGCTATCTTTATGTAATCTCTACATTCATATATAATCACGTACAATTCTTGAAATTTTCTACTTGAAATGAGGCTTCATTTCTATTCAAATAAAATTAATAAATATCATAATCTTATAATGCAAACAAAATTTATTGGATTTTTTATTTTTTAAAATTGTTTTACATTCGATCTTCGTGAGAAAATTTGTAACATGATTCTATGTTAATTCTAAGAATAGTATCGTGGCCTAGAAAAAACTAGGAGAATTTAAGATTCGGAATTTAGGGCAGGGATTTTAGAAGTTAAAGTTTCTACACACTGAATTTGTTCCTCGAAAATAATACGAAATAAAAATCTTCTGCAGTCAGTTATGGTTACTTTTCGTATTCGAAATGTAACCATATATGTTATTCGTTTTGACAGACAAATAACAACGTGAACGAGAGAACATTCTACCATCAACAGCCATAGAATCATATATAAACAACGAAAAAAAAGTTGCTATGACTGATTACGCGTACACTAAAAATTCACTGCGAACGATTAAAAGAAACAGAAATATTTTTAGAAAAAAATTTTTCATCTTTAAAAATTATTTTTTAAAATTTTCTCTCTCTCTCTCTCTCTCTCTCCCTCGTCCTGACTAATTTTGTCTAAAAAAAATCACTATATAATTATATAAAATAATAGTATTAATTTCAAATATATATCGTATATATAAATACATAAATATTTTCTTGTTACAAATTTTTGGCTTTATTCCCTGAAGTGACCACATATCTCGAGAAATTAAAATAAAGACGCAGAGCAGATGCATCATGACATTTATTGCGCGAATTCGACAGAAAAACAATTTTTCACCGCGAAATAGAGATCAGACCGGTCTGTTTCGGGACAAATTCGTCAGAGAGAACGATGGAGCGACGAATCAGCTCCTCTTCTCTGACTAATGGGTTTGCTACAAGCTTTACTCGCTCGACCCCATTTGACCCCGCGCTTGGCCGCGAAGTTACGAGACGCGTACAAACATTTACGAATCGACGTGAAGCATCAGGAGTCTCGTATAATGAAACGAGACAGGAGACGTCCCACGCACTCGACTGACGCTAATAATTAAGTTCATCGACTGAAATTTCGAGAAAGAGATTCCTACCACTACAAAGGTCATCTTCAGCACGCGTCGTGATCAAAGCAACGTTTTATGAGATGAACTGACTCTACCGGTTGCAAAGCGGAGACGCACGATAGGATCTCGAAGACAATCCCATGCTGATCTCTGCAGGATTGTCAGTTCCCGAAATAGGCGATTCAAATTCAAACGATAGGATTGAATGCGGGATAATTATATTCATTATTATTAATTCATTGTTTATTCTTAATTATATTACAAGTATAAAAACGAGTGTATAATTTTTCATTACGATTATAAATTTTTTTTATAAATGCGAACAAACACTCGGAAATATCTATTTTTATTGAATCAAGAGAGATAGTTTTAAAATATTATACAATACGCTTGAAAGTGAGAAAATCATAGCATTTTTTCATAAATTAAGAACCATCCGGGACTTTCGCGTGTGAGAAATCGAAATTTTTTCATCGTGCAAGTGTGAGGTCTGATGCGTGCAAGAAATAATAAATGACTGAAAATCGATTCGTTCGCAGCTGCGGATAGTTTCATAAATAAGTTTCGAGCGTCCGAACAAAGCAGGGGGCTGGACCCAAATTTATTTTATCCCCATGAACATACATCAAACAAATAATTGCGGGTTACACGACACGCAATGATATCACATCTAAGAAAAAAATCTCATATATAAAGTTATTTATACTATTTATTTCAATAATAGCTGAAAAAATTAAACGAAAAGATCGATTTTGCCGCATAAAATATCTGAAAATTTAGCTAAATACAAAAAAATTGAAAATATTAGGTGTTGGAATTAATTCGTAGCGTTTTTTAATGAAAGAATGTTATTTATTTCACATGAGCATTAAAAAATACATTAATGAAAGTACTTCCCATCACTTGTAAAACGCTACGAATTAATTCCAACACCTAATAGTTTATTAAACTATCCAAAATAATTATGTAAGACACTCAAGTTGCTGATTGTTTTTTAGAATATCAACATTTTTTACAATATTGTTCACCATGCTGAAATTTCCTTAATTAACATTACTTTGATGGTCCAACAAAATTATTAATATCTGTATTTAATTGATTCCAATCGTTCTTTCCATGTATAAATCTAAAATTTTTCAATGCGCAGCAATTTCGATTACCGTCTGTTAGAATTCAACACAATTTTTTTCAATCCGTTTACATAAATTTTTCTTATAAATTACGTACAAAATTCGATTAAAAGTTAAGAATTTTGTCTATATAACTGTCTGTATACATACATACGTACATACATATATATATAAAACAAATTTTAAATCTCGAAATTTGATTTTATTATATAAATCCATTTGTCAGAATCTAAAATGAAAAATGAAAAATTGCAAAAACCTTTGTTATTGCTCATCATTGCTTGCTCTCTCTCTCTTCTTGTGGTTCGACGTAGAATCGAATTTCGAATTTTTTTTTCCTCGGTGAGAAAAGCACCATTTACTGATACGCTAGAGAAACGTATATAGCGTTCTGATTTCTGTGCTTCATCTGCCTTTCGAGCTCGGTCGTTGCCGACGGCGTTCGGAAGCTTTCGACGTTCAAGAGCGTTGTGAAAAGCTAGCTGCTGCTTCATTCAGTCGCATTCAATCCGCGCATCCGTTCGTTTCTCTCATCGTGTAGCAGGGACTGTTCCGTCGGCCGATATAAACTGATACAAGTGCGCGACAAGATAAGCGACCAGCGTCTCGTAATCATCCGAGTACACAACTGCCGTCTATGAAATGGATCGCTCGGGCTATCTTCTGAATTCCTGGGCGTTTGCGGATGCAGCCGGTGAGTGTGATATTACGCGTTACTCACAGACAAAAAGGGAGACGAGGGATATGACGAAACGAGACGCGTAGTCGTGAATAGAGGTAACTCTGTACTTTCGACAATTCGCGTTTTACATCGAGCGATTAATTCTGTGACGGTACTGCGAGAAACAACTAGCTACAAATTGACGGAGCTAACAACAATACAACCTTGCCTAGGACATTGTACACCTAAAAGCTGATGTGATAGTTTTAAATAAGTTTTTGCCGTTACACAATAATTATATCTCTTTCTCTTCCGAAAATTATCAAGTAATTAAATTAAGAGGAGTCGTGAACTTCGCCGAGAAACTTCGTAGTTCGGCACACTCGGTAATTTGACCGAGAATACCGGATTGGCCGGACTTGGAGTGTCTCTAAAGAGAGCACGGTGACAGGGACGTTTTTTATCGAGCGGCTTGCACGGCCCTGGCGCGCTCCGGTTCTCATGAAATGTTCCCCACGTGGTGCTTAGCCTCTCCTCCTCCATCTCTCCGTTTGTCTGGTCGTCCATTCGTTCGCCCATGTGTTACGACGATTCAGGCCGCGATGACCTAACCAGACTATCAATTAAAATGCCACCATATGCCACTTAAACCGCTCTAAATTTCAACCATTAAGTCCCTATATCTACGACAGCCCCTTTCGCCATAGAAATGGTGGGAGAAGGAGGAAGATACAAATTGCATAATCGCGTAAGACGGAAGTATCTCTTAACCTTTTGTCGAGCTTCGGATATTTCTATTAGTATAAATAGGAGAGAAATGTTTTACGACTATCTACAAATTTAGTCAGATACAAATTTGAAGATAATTTCGTTCTATCAGAAAATAATTATGTAAGATGCTCAAGCTGAAATATCAAAATCTTTTAATAGCTTTACTGATTATGTGATTATGAACGTCGTTTATATAATAATTATTTTGATATGTATAGTTATAATTTTTAATTATTTGGAATAGTTTAAAATTATTTTTCAAATTTGTATTAGTTAAATTTTTAAATACTTCAGCAAAGTCATTCTGTTTGTAGAAAAATTATTGCAATTAAATTTTTTTTTGCCAATGACTCTTATCGAAAATAAATCTTGCTATTGTTTTTATTGCGAAAACATCATCTTGAATGTCTTAGCGTTAGATACTGCGACGATAATTAAGCTAGATCCAGATTATTTACTTGCCGCTAGCTAACGTAAAGTGATATTAATTGAAAGGCGCACAACATAATGTGCGGTTATTATCTCGAAGAACTCGCACGCACTTTAAGGCACTATGAGCTGAATGTTACGCTCTAATTGCGGGATAAGGCTTTCCTAATTTACGCTCTTGAATTCCATGCTTCAAAAATCTCAAATTCTTGACGTAACTTCATGACGTTAAATCACTACTTTAAATCCGAATAATTTGCACAAATTTAAATTGACAAAAAAGCGTAAAACGCGAACATTCTACAGTTACAGTTGACACGCCATTCGATATTAGCGATCGACACTTTTTGACATCTCTTTTTGCATAATGTATTATATTACATTATTAATATATTTGTAATATATTAGGTGTTGGAATTAATTCGTAGCGTTTTTTAATGAAAGAATGTTATTTATTTCACATGAGCATTAAAAAATACATTAATGAAAGTACTTCCCATCACTTGTAAAACGCTACGAATTAATTCCAACACCTAATATAAATTATATATATATGTAAATTAGAGCATAAATATATATATCAGCAAACGATATTTCTATCGACGCTTGATCGTTCGTGCAAACTATACATTTATCTCCGTCGGAAATTGACAATGGCATAAATTCATCTGCAGTTATCACATATCACGTTTCGACCTGTCATTCGCCGCACACTCTTAATTCTCACACACGCCCGTCTTCTAAAACACCCGGACTCGCCCTTTTGTCGTCGAGTGCTCCCTCGGAACTTTACGAGCGCCGTGCATGTCTGCTCGACGTCGAGAAAGATTATACGGAAAAAAAAAAAGAGATAAAACGAGGACAGAAAGAGAAAGAGGCAGAGTGAATACCTTGTGTGGCATACACCCCTGACTCATCCGGCTTACGTTCCTCTCTCGTGACGAATCGAACAACGATGAGGGAGCAAGCTCGGAACAGGGTAGCAGCGGGGCAATTCGGGGGATGTTCCGGTCGAGATACAACCGTGGTACGAATCCTCAAATATTCGCGCATTAATGAATTATGTGAATTTCTACTTGATTTTCATCTAATTATTTTTGATGGCTCGATCCTTTGTGTTGTCTGTTTAATTTAAATTTAATAACTTGGTCCAGTATTTCACAATTTTGCTTATCCCATCGTAATTTCAATATCCACTAATGATCTAATTAAACTTTCATTTTTGTTATTAATTAGTAATTATGTATAACGTAATAACAAAGCCTCGAATTATCGTACAGCTGTTATAGTTAAAAGCAGATATTTAGAAATATAAAATATTTTTCCTATCTTTAGACTTTAATTTTTAATAATTAAATAAAATTCATTTAAGCAATTTTATCTGTAATACCGAAATAACGTATGTCATATATATAGGAGAGTTGTCAAATGCATATCACTTAAGATATCTTTTATTATATATATTTTCCATTTGACACTGATTTGTATGCGAATGAGCATTGGAAAGTTGCACACACACACACACACACACACACACACACACACACACACACACACACACACACACACACATATATCTTCGTCTCAAAATTATCTCAAGAATACGTCCTTAAGAGAAAATACGATAGTTGTGAGACACCTTCTACATACACATATATATATATATATATAATATATATATGTATATATATAATGAAAGTAAAATACAATAAACCATCTTTTATGAAAATATAATATTCACAATACAATTGCAAATAAATACATTATTATGATTATAACAGTTGTGTGATTTTTGAAACAAAAGTATGACTTGTGAAATTTTTGCTTATATTACTCATTTTTCATTAATTTTATATTTTTGTCACTGATGTGGCTTAAGAAATAACATAAGATATTAATAAAATTTAGATGACCAATACGTAACCCTCCTCTATATAATACAAAAGTAATGCAAAAGTTCAAACATTCACGTTTGATTAAACTTTGAATTATATTTAACAAAATATTTTTAGTAGAATTCAATCGAATTTAATGAATACTGTTATACAGGACAGTATCGCAAAACAGGTGACATTACACCCACTCGGTTCGCCAACGCTCGCATTACGATCATCAGTTTTTCCGAGGGACGAATCGCGTCCGTAAATCGCGCGCGTCGTTTTGCACCCGGCTGTGGCCAGGAAAGAAGTCACATTACTCTCGTGGACGTTATAGGACCGTGCTCATTAGTAAATGAGCCCCGGGCAATCGAGCGTCGCTGGTCCCAGGTGTTATCTCTCCTGGCGAACGGACGAACCGAGCTCGCACCTTCGTACCCTTAAACGCGAGAGGGCAAACGAGCGAGTGAGAGGGTGAACGGGTGGCTCATTCTCCGCGCGGCATAATGCCTTTTGTTAATTATTACAGCGGCCACACTTAGGGGCTTAAAATTCGCCATAAATAATCGTCGAGACAATACCGCCTTTCTTCCCTTCTTCCTCTCCTAATCGCGCATCGAAGGACCACCCTTTCTCGTTTCTCATTCTTAAGCGACCAGCAAAGATAGTCTTCATTTCTCCGTAACGCAAATCAGTGTGCCTTTTCGAAAGTTCTTCTCTCTGCCTTTGCTTAATACACAGCAGAGTTAGCGATTTCTCGACTTTTCTTAGAAATATGATGTCGAACGGTATGACGATCTCTTTATAATTTACATTATGTCATTTATTCGCCCTCGCAGTATTGAGTTCGAACGACCTCGCGTGAAGAAAAAGCTTTAATCGAGCCGTCGACCGATAGCAAAAACTGTTCATAGCCTGTCTACTCGCTATTTTCCTTCAGGCTAATTAGCAGCGACACGATGCACCTTGACATAGCAAGAAACAGAATTCAGTTCTCTTTCTCTCGCCTCATCCGTATCGGGGTATCTACATAACGTTCGCGACACAATATCGACTGCTCCCATTGGCATCGTTTACCTCGGATCGAATTTACGATACTTCAGCAGATCGCAGAGAATGGTGTGTTCTTGCGAGCGGAAAGTCGACGAGGGTGGCTAGTGGAGTAGATAGATATAGCGCTGCAGGGTTGGAGGTAACATTTCCGCCGTCGGCACCGACAAAATTCACGATACCGTACTTCCCGAGAGAAGCTTCGATACGGTTTTTAAGAACAAATAAAAATTTGACACGTACAAGATAGTTTCATCTTTGTCGAACGATACAGTAATAAGGTTCCAACAACAGACTTACCTTAAAAGCTTAAAAATATCTGTCTAACGGGAAATTGTTTGACATTAACAAAAAGGAAACATGAATTTCACATTTTCGTGTATTTTACGATTTGATTACTTAATTTCAGAGATAAAAAGATAATATTTTTAAAAATAATTTCGTATAAATAATACATTGCTTTACAAGTAAAATCAAATTAATTTTGAAATATTAACGCAACGTTGTTAATTTGTTGGTAAAATTCTTATCTATTTTTCAAATAAATTATTCTTATAGAATCTTGTTCGAAACAAATAACTTTTTGGATATTACTCATTTTCATTGCATCTTCGAATCTAGCGCGAGTTAGATGATTATATTATTTATGATGGATGAAAAGGATATTTCTTTAGATCTGTTTTTTATTGCTGCACTAGACTATACCAGAACTTTCTTTCTCGTTTTCGCCAAATATCAATATATCTATCTCACTTTAAGTTTCAAAAGTGTACACTTGTTCAACCATAGAAAACAGATCTTTTATCTACTCGATTCGTTTCTCGAGCTGCGGTAGACAATTTGAGTATTATGAAAATATTACAATATGCTATCGCGAAATCATAAATACGCATGTTTGCGTCATTATTGTTATCAAACTCCGTTTTATTGAACATTGTAGCATGTTGCATTGACAGCACTGGCATTAACGAGCCATTGCCCACTCCTCTTCTCATTGATGGCTCTTTCGATAATTGATATGATAATTAACCATTTCTCTATACCGCGATTGTGGTGGATGTGATCGCGTTTAATTGTCGCTATATTGATGTACCGTTTTAATGGCTTCTGAGAACGCGATACATTAATGAGATTGAGAGTGTACGACTAATTATCTTAATCCAATTTCGATTGATGTTCTCTGACAAGAGAGTGAATGAGACATTTCTCTCCAACAACTCGGATTAAATTGGCACACTTGAAAATTTTTGCAAATTTTGAATCTCCAAATCATTTAATAAGAACTCATACAAAATCTAATATCGTTACAATGAAAAAAATGATCTGGTTGGATTAAATAATAGTTCTGGTGGGAAATGGACGAATCAAAATTTTCTGATTAAATCTATTAGAATTCTAGTTGAAATAATTAAAATTTTGATTGATATAATTATTCTGGTAAAAATAAGAAATTCTAGTAGAGAGAGATTTTACTTTTTTTTTTTTTAGAAATATTGTATCAACCAGATTTCCGATTATCTCAAGTGTATTTTGTTTCTTATGTTAGAAGTAATAATATAGTAGTATAACAATAACAGTAAAAATGTCGAAATTGGCGCACTTGAGTGCATCAATGCACTTGGCACGTCGTATACATTATTGGCTACAACGAACGTTGTTAATGCCACGTGTAACGCCACATATCTGTCCAGTTCCACGCGTTGAGATTATCGTGTAAACGATAACCGACGAAGTACCTTTTGTACGTCCGGTGTAGCGAGTACAGGCCTGTCTGTGTATATGTGTGTTCAATGTAGGAGAATGCATCGTTGCATCGACAAGGGGGAGGCGTTGGCGGGACGACAGGCTGCGGACGACAAGGGTCAGCTGATAGCAGACAATTATCTTTCAGTATAGTCCGAACGACCGATGTTGGGACCACGCGTTATTATAAAATATTCCCTCTACTCTGTGTCTACGTGTGTGTGTGTATGTAAAGTGATGTCAAAGTACGTTCGGAATCGTTTTTATCGCGAAATACGTTCATCGGCAGCGTTAAGCAAATAGATCTTGACGCGAAAATCGACGGATGGCGTGAAATTCACCATTCGATAGTCGCGAAATCGTGTTATTTACAGCACTTGTCAGAATTGGATGTTATAAAGTTTTTACGTCTTTATTTCGGATACGCATACATATGCCAGAATATGAAATACATTTGCCGTTACGAAATATAAAAACGGAATATTTTGGGTTACGTTAAAATTCCAAGTGCTTCAAATTATACTAGAATAAATTGAGAATTGATTACAGCGTCAATCCAATTTGCATTACGCGATATTGAGATAATCGGTAAGTTCTAATTAATGCTTTTTTTATAACTTTGCCCTGAATTGATTGGGAAACTCGTTTGAGCAGACTCAATTTAAATACTTTTAAATAAAAGTCATTAACAGTTTTAATTTTGCGAGGAATTAATTTCATTGGGGTAGCGGAACGAACAAATATTGTTGTTATATGATGAGATTCTTTTAAATGCGTAAGACATCAAGATTGTTTTATTTTGCGAAACACGCGATAGGAATAGAATGGGAACGTAGGCGGAGTGATAAGCTGCGCAAACATTATCTCAAGGCTTGAGGCATTAAAAAGGCATTTTGCAATTTTTATCAGTCTAATGCGGCCATTTATTATTTTTACATAGCATAAATAAAATCTGCTATTAATATGACGTATATTTTTTGATATTATCAAAGCGTCGAATTAATTTTTTTCTACTTCAATTTATTTTTTTAATTAGTCTCTTAACAAGATAATCATATATAATGTCATTTAAAGTTTCTGATGTTTCTGTGTGTGTGTGTGTGTGTGTGTGTGTGTATGTGTGTGTATGTAATATTTTTCTGTAATATTTTTTATTCATTCGTATTAACTGATTAGATGAAAATATGTTAAAAGGAGATTAAATCATGTTCAATTGATGTGAGTTGTTTAACCAAAAAAATAGAGAAAAATTTGTCATCTGAATTTCTCAATAATTTAACGTTGCTGTACAAAGGTCGAGATATGCGAATGTAAATTGGCGAGATTTCCGTTCTTTCTTTGCGTCATAGGTTTATTTTTATCAGCCGTGACGATATATTGTTTTGAGTAGTACACTTCGTCAGTTATATTAGATTCGACTATGTACACATTGATACACACGCAGTTCCTCCGCCCGTAATTCCTATAGCTTCACATAACGAAACTTGCAAGCTGTCAGTGATAAGTCGCGAACGATATGCAACGCGATAACTTGCCTTTTCCACGAATGAAAACTAGTTATCTACAGAAAACAGAACGGAAGTTGCATTATACAATCGTTGTATAGGATGTTTTTCTTTTTTTTTAAGAAACTCTATGATATAAATAATTATATATATATATATAAAATTCTTATTTCATTACAGTACATGAATAGAAATTATTTTAAAATATTTTCATATTTAAATTATATTTCATACTTCTGTAAGAAAAGTGACACAATTTTTCAGATTTTATATTATGTGTGGATTGCATTTTAAATATATCAACCTTGAATCAGAAAAAGTGATACATCTTGAATTTAAATTGAAAATAAATAAGAATTGAAAAATGAAACAAATCAAAGTAATAATTTCTAGAGGTTTAACATAACTATAACAAAATTATCTTTATTACTTTTAGACTTGAAACGTGAAACAAGCAATTTATGGTTAGCTAATTAATGCATATTTAACACTGCCATAAATAATTAATTTTAAAATACACAATTTTGTTTTCTTTCTCCTGAATAATTTTATGTTTTTTATTTACTTTTCTTACAGGGATGTGGTTTACGGGAAGTGCTTCTTTCTAATTTATACAACGGGCGTATTATTTATTTTAATCAACAGGGTATGAAAAGAATCGGCAGATATAAAACCGCATGTGCTCGCACGGATGGTCAATATGAAAAATAATAAATATAAGTTATATGAATATCTAGATGTAGTATATTTTCGTCACCATTTTCTTGTTAATACATATAAAGTTAATTGCACAATTAATTGACACGATTGATCTTTAGCAACTCATCTGTCCGCGATGTAAGAAACGTTAATACGTCGGCTGTAAGAATCCTCGCGGGGAAATTGAATTGTGAAAACTGCATTAAACGATGGAGAGCCGTGCAAGGATCCATTCCCGCCACTTCCCAGCGTAATACTTAAATGGAACTGAATCTTAAATTTAATCGAGTACAGCGTTTCCACTTGAACGCTAAGTGGAACTGCAAGTTGCGCTTAATTTGTTAATAGAAGCACGACAGCCGAGCACGGACGGAAAAATGTTTAGAAATGTCATTCGAGGTAATTGATACGACGACGCCCATTTCGTATCGAATTTACCGTTTTCAAGGCGATTCCACGGGGGAATTAAAAGTTCAGTTGATATTATTCTCGGCAGACGAGCGTACAAAATTTGTTCTCTATTTGCTCTGTCAACTTTCTCGACGATCAATTTTTATTTACGATAAATCAAACTGACAAGTCTGTCTAGGTTCCAAACAAAGAAATTAAAATTTTTTATAAAAGAAAAAAATTATAATTGATGGCAAAATACAGGGAATTTAATGAAGCGATTGAATGTAGTCGAGATTGAGTCGTTAGATATTATTAAAACCGAAATCAGATCATTCAAATCATTTTTCAAATACTGTAGAGGCGTAATAGAGCCTGCATGAAAATTTGAAAAAGATACAGCCAGACAAATAGATCTGTTTCTGCTAGTCCCTCTCTGATTTCCCTTCTCTTTTTCCTGGCGCTCGGTTCGTTTACCTCGTTGGTCAAATTACGCGACGGCAAACCCGCACGGTAGATCCGAAATGGGAAACCGTTTCCGGGCCCTCGCAAAAGAGGGAACGATGAAGAGAGCGAGAAAAGAGAAAGCGGGAACTAGCGAGAGAGACGTTTTAAGATGGCAACCGCCTCAATTGCGCGAATTAACCTCTAACGAGAAATCTCGACCTCGCCGAAGCAAACTGGGAAAGAGACGCTTTCTTAAGGCGGATCGAGTTGACGGAAAGTTTTTCGCTTTGCGTACAATTTTCACGGGGAACGAACGAAAACACAGGAGAGTTTGCTATTTATTAACATTGCTTTATAATGTTTATCTTTTTAATGATAAAACAGTGTGTGGATCGTTAATAATTTTACTAAGATACATAAAATATCGTTCGTTTATATAATTTTTTTTTTAAACTTATAACAGTCAATATTTTCACATAATTCAAAATTGTTTGGATTTTAATTTTTTTTTACAAATTCGTGAGATAATAATTTCCCCTCTTTTTGCAAATTAAATCATATACAGAGTGTTTCAAAAATCATGATACACTCTGTATAATAATTATTTTACCTGTAAAAAATTAAAAGTAACCTTTTTATTTCTTACAATTTTGCCTTTTAACAAACTGAATTTTTCACTGAGGATATGATTCTCATGCGAATTTTCTGTTTTAACGGTTACATGATGGTTATCAGTAGCGCGGTGTTCTTTAAGATTAGCTCGTCGCTATTGGGTCCTTTGCCTCCGAGATAACTGAGCGATACTGTACAAGCGCATGGAAATCTCGGCACGAAATTAGTTTGTACCCGGGAAATTTATCATAGCCACCCCCATCGCGTGCGCGTATCGCAATATAATGTAAATATTATCGTAAGCTTGCGCGGTCGTTACACAGCTCGTTTGCAGTAAGAAACTACGAAGGCGCGAAGAACGTGGCAAGACAGCCGTCCATTCGCCCCGATCTTCATTCGAGCGGCGAAAATCCTCGTCGCTTTAAATATTCGTCAGCACGCTAATGGACAGGGTATTATCCTTCCTCGCGTTCATTCGTGCCATCCTTTCCTCGCGCATTTTTTAGCATTCCTCGATTCGTCGCAGAATTGTCGATACGCTGAGTGAGTACAAAATATTCTTACATAATTTAATGATTAAAAATTTACGGGATGTGACGCATGAAATATCATTTAATTTATATAATGACACATTTATTTTTAACAAAACTAAAGATAGAATCGATTCCCCAAAGTCCGAAAATTGGATAATTAAATACGTATGATATTTTATGCGCCACTTCATATCTCGCAGAGAATAAAGATCATTGAAGATATTGTTGTTATTGCTTCATTACTTTATTACATATAATTTGTGGTGTACTGATTACAATAACAAATTTGAATACATATTTTTTATCGAGAAGGATCCACTGGGGACTGAGCTCGCGCTTGGCAAAAAGCTTGCCGACAGTCTCTCACTTACTATAATAAATAAAATTGTGGGTGTACGTTCAAGGGGATATCCCGTAATTCCTTTCTCTACAGGCAATGTTAACGAGACTTTCTGTCACGCGAAGGTTGCCGTCCGCGCTATACTACGAGGACAATTATCGCGAAACAAAAGCGCGCGCGTCCCTCTCTCGACGATGGCCTTTACCGCGACCATGAAAGATAATCGAGTTAATCGTCCTACCCGATCTGTCTCGACACCTTCACCTGTCGCGACGTTCTCCTGTGATGTCAAAAAATCTGACAAACATCCAATAGTGATGAAGTCACTGAGCTGTCGATAGAAATCGAATCATTGGACAAATCATCCATCCCGTATCTTTTATAATTTTTTTTTAATCTATTTTCCAATGAAACGTTACGACTTCGAAATTAAAGTGGCAGATAACATTTTCAGCCAAAGCAAAAATTACATATCGCTACAACAACGACGTAATTCAAAAATTATGATTTTTTTTTAATTGCTTGCAGAAAAATAAAAGTTAAAAAAAAAGAATGTACTTTTATTCCTCTACAATTAATTAATTACATTTCACAATTAATATTACAAAAAGTTTAATGATTGAAAAAATTTATTTTCTGGAAAAACTTTGTTTTCTTTTTGAGTCGTGTCGTCGTTGCGACAAATGAGCGAATTTTCTTGTAAAAGATTGTTTAATGCATCTCATCTGTTTTAATTTCCAATTCTCTGAAAAGTACCGTGCAGTTAATGCAGCTGCTCGCTGTGTACTTGAGACAATGCTCCGTTCGTAATGCGACTATCCATGAGAATTAAATACGTGTTTACATTTTTTTAGAAGACCGGCAAACAATGCAGATGCAATTGCTTGCGAAACGATATTCCGCGGAATATCTCCGCGCGTGAAGACGAGTAGCTCCAATCCCTCTCGCATTCACAGTGCGCGAGCGCACTCGTGGAATAAATATACGAAAGGTGAGAATACTGGCTGCAATTTCATTGATGATATTTGGAGTATCTAGGAGTTAGCGTCAGCGGCGCAGCAGCGAGAGGATTAAGTAACACGATTAGGGATCAAGCATATCTCTCGCAGCGCGGCCGCGTGACTTAACTCGAATCGCGCATCTTGAATTCGCAAGAGACGCGTTTTTCGCGGAAAATTGATCCGTTCGGGTAAAGAGGCGAGTTACGTCGGGGAAGTTATATATCGAAAGCCTATCGATTCCGTCATGGCGAAACCAGAGAGAAAGAGAACGAAAAAGGGCGAAGGCAAAGGAGAGAGAGAGGGGCATCGAATATTCGAAAAATGCTCGTTTGCGGATACGTTCGACGGGAGAGAGAGAGAGAGAAGGGCTGCTGGACGATCTACAGGGTGAAGAGGAGTATGCGTTTGGATGTGTGCGTGTACGTGTGTGGATTGACGGTGGAGTGGGTCAACGGCCGGAAAGCACAAAACCGATGCTGGAAATAATGCACACCCCGTCGTCGCGCCGCGCCGCGCGCGGAAAAATCGCAACATGGCTGTCGCGTCACATGCACTTTTCGCTCTTCTTTTTTGCACGCCGACGATTCCCCGGACGATTGATTGACGGATCATACCAGTCGGCGCACGTGTCCCATCGTTATCGTGTAATATTCCGGCCGTTCGCGGCGCGCAGCGCGGCAGCAGCGTTTTCCGTACGTCACACGGAAATTCCGTGGGGAAAGTCCGACGGAGACGTTCGGAAAAATTGACAGCCCCGACCGGCTCTGTTGATCGCTTAATCCGTTTTCCGCTTGCTTACAACGTGCTTCTCGTAAGTGTGAAAGTCAATCGTCGTGCGAACTGCGTTAAGAACTGATCGTTTATCTCACAAATTGCGGGAAAATGTAAGGAGCTGTGCTAGCGTTTAGAAAAAAATTGGGCAACGTACCTTCAACATTGTTAAAAACCATTAACGTTCGAGATCATTTTAAAATTCATATTAAAATAAACTTAATAAACACGAAAAAAATGGTACCAAAATATGATATTTAAAAATTTAGCTAGATTCAGATCTGAAAATAATTTTGCTTTGACTATTAAAATAATTACGTAGGATGCAGGCACAGACCAGATTGGTAGAATGTTAAAATTTTTTGCAGCATTATTATCGACGCACATCTAGCTAAATTTTTTTATACTTTAACAAAACCGTTCATTTTGTGTAAGATAACGTGGTACAATTTTGAACATAATAATATAATTCTAAACGAAATAAAATTTGAAATCAATTAATTTTTTTACCATTTGATAGACAGAAATTCTTTTGATGATGCCCTTTAATATTCTCTCTCCATACAATGAGATTAGGAATACTAGACTTAAACCTCAAAATTGGATTCAAATCTTACTCCGTTCAGAATTATGCCATGTTGTGAAATTATTATTTTATTCTATTTATCTTTTTACTCGTTTATTTCTTCACTCGTTTATTTCTATTAAATATGGCGATTCTTGATGCAGCTCATACATACTAAAAAACCTAAGTTATAGAGAATCGTGATACGTGTTTCCTTGACTCGGCGCCTTGGTAAAAGGCGTCAGCAAACGCACAAAAACATTTATCCTCGCAGTAGATTTCACCGGCGAAGCGAGGCAGCAGCCAGTCCGCTGGCTTCCGACGCCTCATTGTGATTCCGCGAACGTTTGATACCGCATTATCTTCTCTTTGTATGCCTCGGCGACGTCTACGTTTTCCCGTCTGCCTTTGACAGTCATCTTGATCATCTTTTTCTGGATTCTCTCGCTTCTTCTCTTTCCTCCCGTGCACGCGTCACCGGTAAGCGGCTGAGGCGTCTTTTCAACGAGACTTTTCCGCGATTTAGCAACGCGAAAAGGTGGAAACGGTCGGAAACCGTCGAAGAAAGTGCGAGCGAGAAGGATCGATCTTGGCGATCCAATAAAAAGTAATGGTTCGAAAAGCTCGGGGCTCGGGCGGGAAGTCACCCTGACACCTTTTAAGCCTCGCGAACGAACGGGTTTCGTCGTCGCTCGTTCTTCTCCTTTTCTCACCGTGTACGCGGACCCTCTTAGCATAAACTCGATGCGACGGCACATTCAGCCGCGCACGACGTGAAAATTAAGCGGCGTTTGAGCAAAATTTCCAGGGATGAAAAATTAACGGCGAGTAGAGCCGCGATAACCTGCGTAATACGTTAATCGAATGTCGAAAATATCATTTCCTTTAGAATAAAGAAAGTATAGAAGTATAACGTCAAGGGCCGGTTGTTCCATCTTCAGACAAACTGTGTGATAATTCATCTATTAGATAAATAGAGAACAATAGAGTAAAAGAGTAAGAGCGTGAGAAAGTGAGACAGCGAGCTGAAGTTTACCGAAAGTGGGACAACCCAACCTAACTGAACTAAGCGATAGAAAAATTCATATATTTTATAATAGATAAAAGTCTGAGATATGAGATGCAATCACTTATTCAGTTTTCTATTTTGTGATTTTTATTTCATGTTTGAGAAACGAAGTACACTAAAAGGATTTGTTGAAGCATCTAAAAATTTAAAAGTAAAATAATGTATCTGAAAATAATTTCGTTGGATCGATATAACTATGTTCTTTCCATGTAAGATTTCTCGTTCAAAAAAATTTTTACTTTAACACATCTTAATCTTGAAATTATTTTGCTTTTAAATTCCACAATGTTGTCTTTAATTTCTGAGCTGATTATTATTCAATTAAAATTCATGTGGAAATATCTAACTCGAGGAGCCAAAATAGTCTCTTCTTTAAATGAATATGAGCATGCAGGACAATCCCAGGAGATGTTCCGCGTATCTGTGGATTTGATTTTTCCACGTGTCGGGTCCCGAAAGGCTTTCTTCATCCTCCTTGCCTATCTCTCTTTATCTTCTTTACATTTCCCTGTCGAAGACTAGAGCCGCGGAGATCGCCCATTATCGCTGAAGAGATAATTAAAAAGCCAGGCTCACAGGAGAGATATTAAAGTGTCGAAGAAAAAGAGAGAGAGAAAGAGAGAGGGTACCCTTATCAACGAGCCGTTATCACCCGACAATCGTGTTGAGACCAACTCTTTGCCGCACTTATTTTCTCTCTTTTTCTCTCATCTCTCTTCTGATTTTCTGCCTCCTTGGTCTCTTCTCTTTTCACAGTCGGTATGCACTTGGTGTTGCATCGATTCCCTCACAAGTAGTCTCGTTGCACCTCGCGTTTTAATTTTATTGATATTCTGTTTTTTTCTCTTTTCACTTTTCTCGCATCACAGAGATTTGTAGCCATTAGAGAAGAAGATATTAGAGAAGAAAAGTGAAGATTTACATTGTCTAGCACGTGATATCTATTATTTTCGATTTATTCAAACGCAATTGGTTGAATTGTTTTAAACAGGCCGGAAGTACGCCTTGCATCTCACCATCTAGTAGAAATCGTGTAAAGAGAACTCGTAAAATATCTCTATCAGATAACGTATATCATGAGATACTAATCGATATGATATTATTTATTTCTAGAGAGAGAATTTATAAGCATAAATTATGCAACGTACATGTTAGTACATTAGCATAATACTTAAGTAAATCATTATCAAGATCCTTTTTATATACTTAAAAGAGATCGCTGGCCAAAAAGGTCGGGAAATGCTGATTAAGACGAAAGGGACAAGACCGAGAGAGACAAGAGAGACAGTCGGGGGTGGCAAAAACTGGCGGGAAAAGAGCTCGAGTGTGACGTCATGCGACACCACTCGACATCTTATTTCCTACGTGTCCCCCGCTATGATACGACGGGTAATCTACAAAGGGAAAACGAGCCCCGGTCTTTCCCTTCTTTCAGAAAAGCGCAGGGCTGTCCAGAAAGTCCAGGAACACACGGCGTTACCGACGTGTCACGTGACGACGATTGTTCGTGATAAGGGCGCGGAGTCGCGCCGGTTGATTCGCCTCACAAGGGTTCGATTAACGTCGCGGACTGCCCGATAATTGCTTCGCCCACATGTGCCGATATTTTTTTTCCTTGACGTGCCCGTTCATGGAAAATGCTCGATTGATTAATGATATTATTTCAGAGAGGATAGTACGGACGATCGAGATCGTTTTAAAAAGAATTCCTTTCCTACCGCAAATAACGTATTTTATTCAGTGCAGAATTAATGAAGAAGCTAAAAGAGAATGGCAAAGGGGATTTTATAATAATTTACGAATGCGTTTTCCACACGATTATTTCGTGCACGAATCCGAACGACGATCAGCGATTGTCACCGTTCGTGGGACGCGCCGGATGCATTAATATTCTTGAAGGAATAGTGACGTTTCCCTCCCCCTCCCTCCTCCCCCCCTCCCTCTCCCACGCGTAGGCAGCGTTCCACTTTATTCAGGTGATAGTGACGGATTAGTTTAGCAACAGTCCACTACGTTAATTCCCTCGCGCGTAATATCGTGACACACAGAATCCAATTAGTCGAGGTTGCCCGGGTGATTTTTTTTTGTCGTAATTGTACATTTGCCATGCGAACACATTTGTTTGTCAAACGAGTCGAATTCCGTAAACGCTTTTCGGTTGGGCTGAGAAAAGAACGTTCGACATGAAATAAATGGACTTCTGTGCGTGTGTATTTTTCGTTAAAACAAAAATGCGAATTGCGTACGAGCGGCGGCATGCAATATGCTAAACGAAATTAACTGGAATATCATTTTTCTACCGTGGTCATAAAGCGCGCTCTGTCGCTAAATAAAACGGGCAAAATCGACGAAACGTAATTCACGTAAATTCGTGTAATTTTAATGGTTGAGCCATTGCGCCAGCTTTTCCACCACCTTAATCATTCTATGAATGAAATGTGAATGTAATTATATACTTTTCTTTTATTTTTACATTATGCTATACAACTACACAGTGTGCGTATATTTTCTCTATATATTATTACTCTCCATTTTGTCCAATTGATAGTAATTAATAATTTACGAGTATACATCAAGATTTTTATTTATAATATATTGAGAGAAAAAATGCAATTATCGTAATTTAATTGTAACTTATTTATATATTTTTAATAGAACTTGAAATATATACTGGAAAAAATTATTAAATTTTAATACATATTTTTTTAAATAGTACCATCTAGATATTTGCTTACAATAAATAAATATTTGCTAAAAAAGAATCAATCAGTTAAATTAAATTAATGGTTCGTATACTAAATACATATATATTTACATTTAATAAATTTAATTAGTATTATTGAAATAAATATTTATTAAAATTTAATACGTTTTTTTTTCAGTGCAATTGTTATTACAGCATATAGTACTAATTATGAAAATGGAGCTCCTAATCATAATTATTTTACCATACAGTTATGGTTACAAATGTTGAACACTTTTCTTTCGGTATACGCAATATATAAATTTACAGATATATTACAGATACTATTAATTATCAGCACAAAGAAAAGAAAGAATCTTTTAAATATTTCATGAGTCGTACGATTCGTGTGGTATATAAACCGCTCAAGGTCTTCAGCATCATTGACAGTACCCTATCGGTGTAATGACATGTTGGCTGCGCCTTTCACACCGGCACGACCGCTCATTTAGAAACCAATGGAAAGATTGGGCGCAATTGTCTCGTCCTGTATCGAGTCGCATACGATGCTACTGACCCTACATGGCATTAATTCTCGTCTTGTGTCGCAATCGATTTTTTACGAGGATCGTTTACAGCGGAAACACAAATGTTGCTATTCACTGTACTGCTTTGTACATCGGAACGTTCTAATTATTGTTGCAAAAAAAAATGGAATACATTTTTCCAAAATTATACTGTATCTTTTCGTGAGTTTCTCTTTTTTACATATCGAGTTTTCACATATTTGTAGTTGACAGTTTTCTGTTTCTGTCAGTTTTTTTTTTTTTTTTTTTTTTGCAAACTTGGAAGTACGTTAACGGGAATTTTGTTACCGACCAAAATCGCTTAAATCGAGGACTCGTATTAACTATTACCATTAAACTCTTGTGCTCAATTCATTACAGCAAATGTCATATGCCCGCACCTGGCCACAAAAATGGAAATTATTCAACTCGTATTAAAATCGCCATTCTCCATTACGGTCATTTAAACCGATATATTTATCTGTCACTATAAATGGCATGCTAGCGATTCCATTAGCGAAATTGTGATATCGGCTTTTCATGACCGGAAATATGTAGCGCTAATTTTTAGCAGGAGCAAATCGATTCGAAATTCAAACCAAAGAACCGTTTAATCAGGAAAAGGACAACTTTCTCTGTATTATCGTAGTTGGAAGTAACATTCAGATATAATGAAAAGATAGCAATATTTCGTCGGAATTAAAATTTCTGCATCACCGATAAAATATCTCGATCAATTTAGAGGTCGAAAAATTACAAAATATTTCACACTGACACTGTAATTTGTAACTACTATACTATTTTTCATATATCTCGTTTTTTTACCGCGTTATTAATACCGCGGATCTAGCTAACTCCGCCCTTGTTGTTCCCGCGGGGCATCATTTTTCCCAATGTAGGTAGGTGTTTCCGGAAAATAAGATGACGTCACGAAACTTGTTCCGCGAACAATATCGCGTAAAAATATCGATACACAACGGCGAACAACAAAATCAACATTTTCACCTCCGAGCTATCGCTGGAGCTATCGGTGTATCATTTTCGCATCGTTCGTAACTTCTCGCGCGTCACAGAACCGATATTCGCGACGAAGCGGCGTAAATTAGGCAGAGTATAGGCGCGAAAAATTACCATACAAATGGCGCCAACTACCCACCTCGAAACTACCCTCGTTGGCCACGCGGTGCATCTATCGTCGCGCGATATTGCCATCGCGCATCGCAGAAGTTTCATCCACTTTGGTCGCGATGCTCGTCGCGGAAGCATTACTTTTCTCCAGATGGGAGGGAGAAAGGTGGTGCAAATATGTGGCATTTACGAGTCGTCTTCGTTCGAACGTTCCGAGCGTTCCTCGAATACATATTGCCTGCTGGCGGTAGCAGTGCAATTAACATCACTCGAGACTCAAACCCTCTACCGACCTGGGACGAGGGAGGTAAAGACGACGGGGGAGGATCGGGAGAGAGAGTAATAGTTTTCCCAGTCAGCCGTTTCTCCGTCCTTCATCCTTTCATGGTGTTTCTCCCTGTGCCCCGTTTTTCGACGGTCGTCTTACTCCATCTCGTATATATTTATCTCTATCCATCTTGGCGAAGTTGGTCTACATATTTTGCTGAAAGCGGTTAAAATGAGCAATCTCTCTCTTCTTGCTCTTAAAATTTAGGCAATAAGAAACCGGTAATTGAATTTTAATTACTTTAGTTTTCGGGAAATCCAACGGTGCGTTTGCAAGATGAAATATATTAATAAAAGAAGGTCAACACCTGAGGGGACTGAATACTAGGAATGTGATTGTGCTGTTAACATTTGTAGCTGACGACTTTGAATAGTAAAAAAAAAAACCTGTCTGAATAGCATTTTTCTCTTGCATTTTTTTACTCGTATTTTCTCGTGATTCAGACTCTCTCTTGTTACGCTACCGTAATATGCCTACTTTTACCCACACCATCCCTTTTGACACTCATAAACCTGCCTTACTATCATCGTGTAGTTGTCTTGCCGACTCTTGCTGTTTTTCTCTTTCTTTTTTTCAGTCTTCCTTCTTGCTTACTCCAAGTCGTATCTTCTCATTTATTTTCTCCTGAGTCCTATCTCCCTTTTCTCCCAGTATTCTCCATTCTCTTGCTTTGCATCCCTTAGATCGTAACTTCTCTTTCGTTCTCTATGGGTCTTTTTTTCTTTCTCTTTCTCTCGGTTCACCCCATGTATCGTAGCTTTTCATTCACCCCTCGTCGCTTTTTCTCTCTTTTGCTCTTTCGCTTCAACCTCCTGTTCGCCGCAATCCGCTCTCTTTCCTCTCGATGGTCGTCATGGTAACCACTTCCGTCTCTGTCTACGTTTCCATCTTCGTCTGTCGTGGCTACTCCATCTTCATGTCCATCCGTTCCGAAAACATTGACTTTACCATGGCGGTTGTCGCATGATCGGTGATCCTTGATGACTAAGGATCTGCGAAAATGCTGTCACATAGTTTACTAAGACACGGGAAAAATTTTCGAGAAAAAAAATGCAAAAAAAATCGTCGGATAAAAGTTTATCAGTAAACAACTCGTAGCTCACAGATTTACATTTATATTACAAAAAACAGAGAAAATACAACGCGAAAATCAAGAATATGCATTCACCCAGAGAAAGGTTTCTTCGATTTCAAGAAATGTTTCCTTATTCTACTAATTAAAGACAAAATTTCTTCGATTTGAACATAATTTCTTTAAATCAAATAAATTTTTTTATTGGGTGTTGAAACTATTTCTTTCGCTTATCATGAAATTTATAAAAAGAGACTCCTTCAATTAATACGATATATTTATATATAATATTTATAAGAGAGCTTATATATTAAAAGATTAATTGAAATCGTAATATAAAATCATTAATTGGATTTATTTTTATTTCTCTACACAAATGCGACAAATAGACGTGGGAGATTTCCATTTTCGAGATGTTGCGTAAGTATAACGTGAAGGTATATAATAATTACCAGCCATTGCCTCGGGAAAGAGAAGGACAATGCCGAGTAATTTTGTATGAGTCTCTGTGGAGAATGAGAGTCGCTGCGACAACAACGATAGGAGATATTCTCGATAGAACTTTGATCCTTATCATGCAACTTTGATGTAGACAATCGCGCTTTGAAATGCCTCGTTAGCCGTCCCGTATATCGATGTCGCGAGTTAAGGTACTCGTAGTGACGGTTTGCCGGGATCTTTCTCACATAATACCTGAGTCTCGGGTAAACTGCATCGTAGAATAGCAGATATCTCAAAACTAAATTTCCCGACGAGCTCACAGTAAGCTTACCACATTTAACAGCCACTTATTTCGCGTCCGCATCCATGTAGTACACGTTGTCGCACGTACACGATGTTATCATATTCACGTGAAAATATAGAATTATAAGTCCGTATATAGTCCGTGCAAACAGAGTAACCGCACTCGAAAACTTCAATTGAACGCTCTTCAAACCCAACTCGCGACAATTCTGTAGTATCTAATGTGGAGAAGTTTAAGCCGTTTATATTCTTGCCGGGAAGATCGACCGCGAGTTTATTAAGGAAGACGATCTCCCTGGGTTCTGTGTTCAGCTATTCTCAAAGCGATGTGAGGCGATTTTTCATCGAAACCTGACTTTCCTTCGTTCCTCATTATGATTCCGCCGTGCAAACCGCCTCGTTCTCACTTTGTCACTGTCTAATAAAGCTTTTTGCTTTCTTGGCAGATTCACGGCGGCGCCGTGGTCTTAAGTAAACTTGACCCGAACCGTCCGTTAATGGATTCGGGAACACTCCCGGGTCCATTCGAGTATGCAAAGCGACGAGAGCGAGAAGAGAGGGCGGGAAGGGAGTAAACAGAACCATTCTGGCGATAGCGAAACCATTGGTCGACTTTAAACGATCAGATACACTTTGGTTAATGAGATTATTTGACGCCATCGGAGTCACAGCGTTCTCTCTTCTCAGCAAACTCCTCGGGAAAAGTTTCGGTCCATCGGAAATTTTCACGATGCACTTTCGACCACGAACGATAAAGGGACGGTCACCAACGGGACTAGAATTTCCACTTCATTTTGTAACAATCGATGTACATTCCGACGTCAACAATGCTATCAAATATCAGATTATTAATATAATATACTGTGCTCGCGCGCGCGATTGATACACTTAGAGATAAACAGTGGTATACAAGCTTTTTATGTAGAATTAAGTATAGTGTGTTGTATAAACTATTTTATAGTTGCAATATCTATAAAATAGTTTATTCAGCTATGTATTGCATATTAATTCTAAGGTAACCGGACTCTATATGGTTTAGAACCTAATATGACCTATTCACTGTTTGTGGGTAATTACATGGTGAATTTAACAGATAGCATTAGTAAGTCATGTGCAGGCTGTCCATCTGACTCGATTGCATCAGTTTATTGCTCAAATAGTTCATTCTGTTATTGTCAGTAAAGCAAAATGCAGAACGTCATGGTCGTGATGTAACATTTCATAGATAAGTAATTGCTTTCTGCAACTACTAAGAGATAATTATTAGTTTTCGTAGTTTATATTATTGTAGCTCTGTACTTCTACTTTACATTGCTATAGTCAGTTTATATTTTTATGTTTTCATCACGTTTTGTTTATAACTGGAAAAAGGAAACTCTTTGTGAGATAGAATCAATATATTGATCAACCCCTAGGCATATTGAGTATAGTAATCGATTGTAACGTTTTTTTATACTTTTGTTATTTCCATCGATTCTAATTCATCTTTAAATTATTAAATATCGTGAAGATAAGTAAATAAATAGATAAGTCAATTGTTTGGAAAATAGTTCTGTATATATACGTCAATAAATATGTCAATATGTTAATAAACTTATCATTTTATAAAATTATAAAATAAATAATATAAAATAATACAACAATCATGTTGAATCACTTTATTTTCCATTTTTCTAATATTTTTAATGAAAAAAGGAAGAATATATATATATATATACACAATATGATCTAAATGTTATTTTTTCTTAAAATCTTCACTGCACTCATGTAAATATTTAAAAATGTGCAGAAATGTTTTCTTTTTTAATCTGAATCTCCATCAATTTTCAATTTTGGACTCGGCAAAAAATTGGAAAAAAATCACAAAGCATGTCATATAAGATCTGGTTACCTTAAATATAAACCTTGTACCTAGTTGTCACCTTCATAATTGCTGCCACTTTTTTTTCCGAGTGTATATAGACAAAAGCCGTCGACAAGAAAACGAACTAATTATCCTTCAATTATCACATCCGACAAGGATTTATGAGTTTCTCGAGAGTCGCCAAATATATATCTCGATTGTGATAGTTAGGCGGTAGCACACGAATCACGTATTAATTGGTAAAATTAAAGGAAACTTTGCCGCTATAACGAAGTTGCCTGCGTTGGTGGTGCCGACTATTTATCAATTTTAATTAAGCCGTTCTTACGTAAGTGATTTCGCGTTTTCCTGCGCGCGGACTACTCTCTGCGCGAAGCCAGTATTATTCTTAAGTACCACGCCGGAACGTTAACTGCAGCTTGCCAGTTAATTCTTTCCGTAGTGAGGCGAAGCACTTCTTTTGACTTTGCGCTACTACTAGTATTACTGCCATTAGCAGTACTGCTTACGCCGCAGTATCGTTAATTGCATTTTCAATGAGGATATCTCTGTTGCACCACAACGAACAGTATAAATAAAAATTATGTAATGGCTTGACATAGTTTTCATTCAGAGGCACTTTATGACGACCCAGATCTTCCACATCAATCGATTTATATTGTCTCCTCGATATTTCTAACTTAATCCTATGATGTTCTGCTGATGAAAAGATTTTAAGATTTGCTATACGAAAAATGTTCGATTACAAAATAGAATTTCGCGTTATATATTCTATCCAGAGTGAATAGCTCTTGATATTTTCTTAATTTTGTTATTTCTTCTTCCAGTGTTATTTCCAGTAACGTCCTATGGAGATTAAAAGACCAAAGGAACAAGGGATCAGTTATCAAGATGGAAACTCTGCAAGTATGTGAAAAATTTATCTCTGCATAAAAATTCATTAAAGAAGCTATATGTCATGCCGACAATTTACGAAGATTCCCTTAAGACTGCGTTCAGAAACTTCATTCGAGTACATCATATATTATTTTATCCTTATTGTTCACGAATGTTAAATAAAGATAAAATAATACATGAGAACACTCGTAAAGTTTCTGAACATAGCCTGATTTTACATGTTTTGGGCTTCACAATGAAAGAAAGGTGTGTTTGGTACTTAAAATTGCATAATAAAATAATCTATCCATAATTATTTAGGAGCTTTATTTAGAGCTTTATTTTTATGTTAGTAATAATAATTATAGCAGAACGATTATAAATTATAATTGTTTTCGGTGTTATTATACATTTTTATATATATATATATATAAAATTATAAATATAATATTATTAATATTATAGCAATAATAATTGTAAAAATGAAATTCCTAATCATAATTATTCTTCCAATTGCAATTATAATCACAAATACTGAACACTTCTCTCAGTGCATATTTACTCGGTCGTACGTAACTTTCGGGTCAGCAGAGTTCCAATGTTCACACGATGTTTTACGTGTCCTGTGGCTAATTTACATACTCTGGCCGGGAGATCCTGGATCGAGCTAATATCCGGACGGCAAGTCGGCGCATTAATTGCATTAATTCTCAAAAGTAGCTGGAGCGACCTGGCCACGATCCGATCGGCGATGGCCGATGGTTGCATATATCGTGATAACGCAGGCAGATCGCCGTCGACTCGATGAACAAAGATAGGGTCAAGCCGACGTGGGAGTGGAACGTCTGGTCGTAGCAGTGCATTTACATTTGTAATCGCATCGTCGGGGTCGTACTGTCTAATCCGCTCGCACGGCTTGCAAGAGTCCGATCGAGCCGAGTGCTGATCGAATGAAGCAAACGCGGACCATTTATTAACTGAAGAGCGCAGTAACGAAACCAGTCTTCAAATTCGAAGTGTTTCTTAAAACATTAAAAAATTCTTAAAGTATTAAATTTCGCTTTAGTTGCAGTTATTGAAGATTAATTTAAGTACTTAAAGACTTCATTTTCAATCTTATAATCGGGAAAGAATATTTTTAATATTAATTTTATACTCTTTTTTTTTTTATAACTTGATATTAATTTTATTTAACTCTTTTCTCATTTCGATAAAATATTCTTGAAAAGAACTCAGTTCATTAAAATCCTTAATCTATATAATTCTATATACAAAAGCTTTCTGCAGCATTGCTGCATGCTTACGCTATAATATCCGGGATTAAGAACACGAGGAAATCGGCATTGCATCCTGGTGCTTTTGCTTTTTATATCTCCCAGAGTAAACAGGATGAATTCATGCGGTAAAGTGAAGAAAAAAACAGAGCAAGCAAAGTGAACCAATTGAAATTGCGGTTCATCGTATAGCGTCAAGTTTTATCATCGCGTAAGCGAAACATATAAATATTTATTTTTTCATGTAATTAAATTATGCTACAAAAATGCACGTGCGAATGAAGCAACACCTCTATTGTATATCTCGTGTGTAATATACATACATTTCCATAATTGAGCGCTACCAATTAAGTATCAGCTACTATTCATAAACGTGAATTATTGTTATTTGAATTCTGTCTTTTTTCTTACATTTTTTTTTGTATGCAAATTATTTTTTGCGATACTTCCCTGTTAACAGAAAATCAATAACTCTTACAAAACGACCTGTCGTGAAATGAATGATACAACTGGGATTTGTAGTTCGACATTTTTATAATTTGTTAGTAACCGTACGTGCGCACAAAGAGGCAAGGAATTCGTTTCGTCCGCACGACAAACGCGTTTCCCCATTTCGAAACTTTTAAAACAATACAAGTTGAAGTATGTGTGCAGGAAATATTCCATAAACTTCTCTAAAACGATAAACTGAAATACCATCGAACAAATAAATAAATAAATAAATGTGATGGTAAGATTACTACCACTTTATTAAATATTTAAAAATATATATTTGTTTTTTATGTTTAATTAAACGTATTTTTTTCTTTTGTTTAAAATAATAACAAAAGTTATTTTTTATGAAAATAATATAAAAATCAATGTATTTTTTTTTTCAAAGAAAAAATATCTATAAAAATTTTACGAATTATTAGATTTGAATTAAATATTACATGTTTGGATTAAACAGTACAGAGTTTCCGATTTCCGATTATATTAATTGGAAAATTTATTAATTTTTATAATATAGACAAAAATTTCATAGGCATATATTTAACTTTATTTGTAACTTTATTTGTTCTTTCCGAATATTTTATACATAAAGCTGATTGACCATGAAAAGTTTACGATTTATTCTCTCTCATAGAATTCTTTTCATTCCCGACGGTTATTACAAAATACCTAGCTAGGATTAAAAAGATAAATATTAAGAACGCGCAGGAAGGTAAGCTTCGTCGTTTCCCATGCATTTATAAAACACTTCCGGCCGGATTATAATTTCAAATAAATCTTGTAAGATGGAGAAAGACTTAGAAGGAGCACCTCGTTTCATTTTAAAAGAAGAAATCGCTACTCCACCACATTAAGAATCTTTTCGTGTGTCCATAGGAAGAAAGAATACGGTCGTGACATAATATCGCATTCGAATACAATAGACAGCTTATTAGCATTTCGTACCTTCACAAGACCCCTGTCACCTTTGACCCTTTCGAGCAAACGGCTTCCACATATGCAGATACATGACGCTTCAAAAAGTATCGCCTCTCATGTTTTTCTCCGAAACTTAGCTTTAGAAATCGTTTCTTCTTCTTTGCTTCTCGATGAGAAGTTCAATTGAATAATTCTTGAAAGAGCCAAACTCAGCCAAAAGGCTTCTATACAGGTTGTTCCAATATTCATCATATATTCTTTTTAACCATAAGTTTTTTTTAGTCATTATTATAGATTAAATCTTTTCTTTTTCTTTCGAAAAAATTTTTTGAAACATATTGTTTCGCACGCGTGCGCGTAACAACTTTCTTCTATCTTTTTAAATTATACATTTCTATGTAATCAAGCATAAAAGGAAATTTCTTAAAGCAAAGTTTACTTAAACTCAACAGAGAAGTCAAATATCAGGCCCGAAGTTTGAAATATCTCCGTTGTTATATTTCTACGGAATATCTCTTAATAGTTATGCATCTTTGTGCTTAATCTTCTCTTCAATTATCTCTCTCGTTATAACTAAGGTCTGCAGGATTTTAATCAAAACGCAAATTAACCGAATAACCGGGAAGTAACACAAAAACAACTGTAGGTGAGATTTGTAGACGAGACTTTAATAAAAAAAAAGTCCAAAAGTCCACTTGAAAGTAACTATACAAAAAGGACAATTTTGCTTAAGTATTTACAAATTTAACTAGATACAGATCTGAAAATAATTTTTTATTTTTTATTTTATCTTAATTTTATTTTCAGATTTTTATACCTAGCTAGATTTTTAGGTACTTTAGAAAAATCGTTTTTTATAAAACAAGAAAAGTGCCGGATAACTACCCTTCCTGCCTACTATTTCTCGTCCGCCAAGAGCATGTAGAAAAAAAAGCTACAACCTCGAAGGTGGTACAGACATGTATATATACGTCGAGTAAGAAAGAAAAATCCTTTTGCTTCTTCTCCTTTCCTCATTCAAGAGAGAACGAATGAAGAATGGGAACGCATCCTGGAAGTATGTCCGCATCTAAGTAAGTGAATCCGAGAAGAGAGAGCCACAGCCTGCGACACCCTTGTCCCTTTTTTTTAACGGTGGTGGAGAAGAACCACTAGAAAAAGCGCCTTGAAACCGGTCCAGGTGGAAGAATGTATGTACGCGCGCTTTCATAAATCGGCAAAAGGTGAACACCTTTTGTCATCTGCTCGTCGTCATCTCCGTGCGGTGTCCACCGCGCCGAGATTTAATGGAATTGAAGATTACCGCAAGTTCTTCTTGCCATTGTTGCAAGCAACGTCATTAGCCATTTTCGGCGCGTTACCGGGGGTACCTTTATGAGTTTTTCAGTCAACTCTGTAATTTCAACTCGCGAAATGATCGTTATCCTTTCCCTGCCTATTCTTGTACTTTAATAGGATTTCGCTTATTTTTTTGGTTTCGCTGAAGCAAAATATCATTGCTCATTATTAAGAATTAATCAGAGCTCAATTAGAGGGTAACTATAACATAGAAATATTTTTTGTAACTACTTTCTTCAATCTTTTCAAAATTATACATTTCTATGTAAAGATAATTACTTTAAAGGTAATTACAACAAAGTTTTTCTCATTTAAAATCGTTAATAATAATAAAATCATTTATCCAATAAATCTAATTAAAAGTGACGGTATAATATAATTCAGAAATATTGCTAGTACGGATTGATGTATCCTGCCAAACTATATTTCACGTCAGACATTAATTCTTCGTTTACATCAATTTTCGTTATATTTCACGTAAATACAAATTTAATGAAATTTCAACACGGTTCGCTAGAATTGGCATCAAACGCATTATCTGAGGTAGAGATCGAAATAACCGCGCAATATTCTATGCAAATCACCAGGTTGCTTGACGACTTATCGGTAAGATTCACCATTTCCCAATTTGTACCCTGCAGAACCAATAGAATGACAAAGGACCATCAAGAGCTTTAGGACTCTCTTCCGGATAAATCGATTCCTCCCACCCTCTATTCGTTCAGCAGTGGCTCGTTTCCACCTTGTACCGGAGGTCGTCGTCGTCGTCGTCGTCGTCGGTTGCCTTTTCTCCCGCTCTTGCACCGAGACAAATTAACGCCCCGATTATTCTTCTTTTGCCTACCTACGTCGACAACAACCTGCATCACGCCAAAACCAGCACCACTCGCCCTTCCCCAACACCGAAGGCTCCGGTAATTAGCATAATTCGCGATAAAGAAAAAAAACAACATTCCCGCGGAACGACGTCGAGAGGCGGCGAGAATTGCAGAGAGATCGCAGGGAGAAGTGGAATGAAGATATAAGAGTGGAAGCTAGGAGGATTCTTCAAGACTCATCCGTGCATTTTGAGTATCGCGCATGTTCGACAATACCTCAATTTTTTGCCCTTTTTATCTTTGTAAGAAAGAAAAAAGCGCTCTTCATTAATATTATTAATGAGAATATTATTAATTTTATTAATTTTAATTACGTGATAAGCAATAGATGTACACTATTAGATATCAAAGGAGCAATGGCAACCCTTTCTCCAATTCTTTGTTAAGTTAAATAACATTTGTTAAAAACTTTCAAGTATGTTAAAATGTAAATTAAATCCATTTCTGTGGTTAAAATTCGTATTAACGCATACATTTAGTAAACGGTAAACTTAATTTGGTACAAATTCAATACATTTTCTTGAGTTAAATCGTTTAACTCCATTGTTTTCAATCAATAGTTAGTAAATGCTATTAAGAGTTACTGGATATTTCTGCGTACATAATTTATTCTGTACGGCAATAATAAATTTTAATACATTTCGATCCACGATTCGGATCCTCTTTAGTAGATAATTAACGTAATCAAATTACAAACTATAATATACGCATAATATACTTAGTCAATTTAAAACTATTTGTCTGTATCAATAAATTGACTAAGTGTATTATGCGTATATTATAGTTTGTAATTTGATTGCGTTGATTATGTACTGAAGAGGATTCGAATCGTTAACCGAAATGTATCAAAATTTATTATTATAGAATAAATAGTATAGAATAAATTAAGTACACACAATCCAGTGTTGTCTCTTAATATTATAATATTTACTAAACTATTGATTTATCTCATTGTTTTAATCAAATTAACGATATATTGGATAGAAACAATGGCGATCTACAAAAATGATTAAAAATATCTCAAATACACACAGTTAACAATATGAATAATTGTACAATTTTGACATTATGAATTTGACAGCATACACTGTGATAAATAATATAGATAATATAAATAATAAATAATATAGATAATAAAGGTAATAGTATTTATTAATGAAAACCATTTTTAGAACTGCACGATAAGCAAGTATGTGTACATTTAATATCTAACAAAATGATATAAAAGAAAAATAATATGGATTCACGGCAATAAAGATAATAAAAACTAAAAAAATCAGTACAATTTAATTGAAATAAAAATGGAAAAATATAACGCATAAAAAGGTACGATTCATATAACAGAATTGGGTAATATTCCAGTTCAATGTACGCATTCTGAGCCTTATCTAATGGCCACTTTTAGCAGTGCGATAAGTAACGCCTCGTTCATCTCGATAAGTACGTGAGCTAGATCGAGATAAAGCTGGGTCCCGTTGCGGTAAATAGCAGGACGCGCTCGATAATAATTTACTTAGTGAATTTTGTCGGTAAAACCCGGTGATATATTGGCGCGCCAAATTTTTCCAGCTAAAAAAATTTTTTAAATTTTAAAGAGTTTGCAAAACAGAGCACGTGCTAAATCGCGCGCATTAATTGTAAGTTAACAATCTGCGTTGTCAGTCGAATTCGACTTCAATAATGAATAATATTAACATTATCGGCACAATGCTCAACGCGTAAAGATGTGATTTTAAAATTGAATCGGATAAAAGAAGCGTTGAAGAAGAATAAAAGAACGTTAAAAGGACGGGATTCGTAAATGGCGATGCTCTGATAATGAAACACTAATGTGCGATGGCCCGTGTCAATAATTTCAATTTGCCGGGCGGCGAAGGCCTAACTAAGGGTGTCTTGAGAAGGGTGTTATGTACCCTTACCATGGCGATGCATTCGCACCTATGCGAACTATGTAGACGAGCGTATCAATTTATCGACACGACGGTAGCACCTAAATGCATGCCTGCGTCTAACGACTAGACTGTGCTTGTAAACAAATGCATCTTTCTCAAAATTATTCTTCAAAAAATATTTTCTTAAACAGAAAAAAATATAATACCATCATAAAATATTATATATCCATAAACATCTATATCTTCTACAAAAAAGAAAGAGAAATATTAGTACAAGTTACAAAAATAATACAAAATATTTCTTTTAATTTTTTGTTGTTATTAACGTTTTTAATATTTTTCTTTGATTTCATTACACATTAATTAATTACATTAATTTTAGTTAGTTATAAGAATTTAAAAAAATAGCAGCTTATTACGGAGACTTCATCGTTATACATGCTGGCGAGATAATTGAATCGATGATTAAAAGACGTAATTCTCCAGCTTCATGGCGTCCTAATTTCCTATCATCGACTATCCTCTTTAATTTCACTTTCTTTCTTTCTCGTCGCCATGACTTGCAGCCTCGTCCTTCGGCCCAGGAGAGACTCATTAAGGAATTCCGCGTCGGGAAATCGCTATTATTCTCCGCGGTTCTTATGGCAATCAGTGCGTGGCAACATCGCCATAGGTATCGTGGGACTAAATCTATGAGCTGTTTATTACAAAATTCAAATTCCCATTGGATTACCGAGGATTTTTGATTGCGGTTAGTAAGATTGTATCTGCTTTCACAAGGATAAATTTTTACTGACTTTCACTTAGCACAAAAAACGATGACAACTAATTTATCGATTGTTTTCGAAGAATTTATCTACCTACGTGTGAGATCATTCCGTTGAATCATCCGACGGTTTGTGTTCAATATCTTGGATTCAGACGTGGCTATCTGTATTTAATTAACGTGATAGAAAAATCACGTTGATGATTTAACTCTACATACCTTCCATATTTCAATTTATTGTTTAACAAATATCCTATGAATTTATTTATAAAATTCGATTATTAATAATCGATTCTTTGTATATTCATTTTTTGCATTTTATGCGTATCGTATTAATCGTATTTACTTTGAAATTTTTAATCGAAATAAAATATATATGGCGAGACGTTTCTATTTCTATAATATTCCCGATGATTATTTGATACAACAGTCTTGTGTAAGAATATTATCTTTAAAGTACATATTTTCATTGATAGTGAATCTAGATAACATTTTCATATAATGCTGTATTCCCATGAATATCCATTAACGAAAGGAAGATGATCAAACAAGAACATAGACCACAAGTCCCCTAAGTGCAACTCCAAGAATTCTTACAAAGAGCATACATAGTGCTTATAACTCACAAGATTTTCTCTTTAAAGCGTGAATGAGAGAAGATACTGCTCCCGATTTTATTTTCCAAGCTCTTAGCGCAAAGAAAACTTATCTATTATTCGCATTCAAAGTCACAGCGAAAATTTAAATCGAGGAAACATTTGTCTTTCTGAAATGCATTTACATTTAGATTTTTTAGAAAATTTATTAAAATTCATTAACTGCAGATTTGTATAAATCCGTCGGTTGCAGTTTTTATGCAAAATCGTATTCATTCAATGAAAGGAAAAGAGAAAAAGCCGCACACGTGCGGATTGAACTAATGTACCGCATGTGGATCCGTCTCTCTTTAACCTTGACCCTCGTAATTATCGCAAACCCCCTATCAGAGGTGAATCATCCCCGTTGTCCGTGCTGCTTGCCATAAACGTGCTGTCCGTGCTTCATTCTCTGATTTGTGTTGTAAGTATATGTTTGATATTTTACTCTGTTTGCTTCATTTATGGTAGTAATCGGTACGGTACTTATCGCAATCTTCCACTATGTGTCACTATAAAATCAATTAAACGCATAATTATTCAACCAAATGTTACAAATTTCCACTTACAATTTAATTTGAGATATAATTTCACCTTCAGTTTATGATTACATTTCAAGTCCAACAGTAAGTGTTAGTTTATAATTGAAAGTTGTATTTACAATTTACATATGAATATTATTTGGTTAGATCTGGTCTTAACTGTAACTGTTCTTTCTTCTCACTTATTGATTTATTCATATGACAATCTAGGTTAATTTAGTATTGATACAATCTTTTATTTAATATTAAATAATTAACTTTAACGAGATATAAATATATATTTTCAAATGTCAACGTTCTCTGTGCTTATAAATACATAGCCAGATATAAAAATAAGTACGTGTAAACATATCGCAATGTATTCCGGAAGAAAGTACTGATTAGAGACAAAAGTAGAATGATAGTCGGAAAACCTTCTGTTTTTCTTGCTGAAAATCAAGAGAAATGCTTGATACGCACGTGGCATTAACCATCATGTCGACATATGGAATTCCCACGTTAACCTTGACCCTCGTATATACTCGCGATGGTGCCCACCACGCCCCAACCGGTGAACCATCCCGTTACTTCCCCGTAAACGCTTTTATCTCGGCTTGCGCGCTGCGCGAGCAGCGCGACTGCTATCGCTCATTCTCCTTTTTTTTCCTCTCCTCTACGATTATATGGAACTCGCGGGCATCGTGCTCTGCTGCTGGCTCGTATCGATCTCTTCGCCCGCTCAACATCCGCCGCCGGTGCTCTCTTTCTTCATCCACCGAGATCACTCGTGCATCGAATATTCAATACGACATCGGATAATATGAGGTAATAAATTGAAGACTTGACGCGACAGTCTGCTAGTGCCATATCTTGACGTTATCTTTTCATCGAGAGCCTTAAGATATTTCCCTTAAATTTTTTTTTTTTTTCAATCATTTGTAATATTTTTAGTCTCCATAAAATTGAAAAAGAAAATACGAGGTACAATACATATATTGCAATATTTATATATATTTTTTTTTATTTTAATACGTATCTACAGGAAAACCAGTTTTATATAAAAAAATTTAGTTGGATAGAGATATGAAAATAATTTTGAACATCAAATTAATTATGTAGGACACTCAAGCTGATTGCTAGTATATCAAAATTTTTTGCTGCATTGCTCATTATGCTTGAATTTCCTACATAATTATTTTGATGACCCAACAAAATATAAATTACATTTAAATCTACAATCAGTTAAATTTTTAGATATTTCAGTAAAATTATTATCTTTCAGTATTAATAGTTTTTTGAAGTTTTAACTATTTGAAGTCGACATAAAGCAGCCTTCGACTTTGAACACATTCAATAAGCGTTTCGCTTACTAGAACAGAAACAGCTGCCACAAATGAAGGCCACTAACGCGAAGTATAATTAGTTTCACTCCTTACAGGCAAAGCAGATCCATAGGCTATAACTGTTTAAACCAAAGAATTCACTTGAAAAATGTCTTTGTGCGTACTCAGAGCCTCAGGCGACTTGTAGCCTTCATCGATGGTCAGTCCTTCCTGGACAAGAAATTGAAAGCTGAGTCAACAAATTGCGACATACCTGACCTAACAAAACACGAAACTTTGTTCCAGAACATTCTTGTCTCGAAATAATTATTAGGAAAGCGTGATTAACGCTTTGTTATCGCGCTGACGATACACCCTTATTTGTTCAAGACTAAATTTGTACGAAATTTAAGTACAATATAATTGAAAAAGTGGATGAAGAAGGCGTGTTACATTAGATCTATTTTTTATTCCTGTTTAGAATTTTCTTTCTCTCTTTCCCCAAACATATGTATATCTACTCGTATTTCACTTGAAGTTCTAAAATATACATTAGTTCTATTACAAAAGACGAACCTTTTGTGCAATGTTCAGTAAAGTTAGTCGATATATTCTCAGTTTCGAAAGAATAATTAATAATTTCGACCTTAGTGAAGTCGACTCGTAATAATTTTTTCGAAACAAAGAATTTATTTGAAGAAAGAGCCTTTACAATTATACCGTTCTAATAAAAAGTTATTAGAAAGTGTGGCAAATACAATGCTTTTTCTTTCTGTAAAAAAGTGAATGATTCTTCCGCTGTTTTAAGACAGTAAAGCAATGGTCGGTGGAACTTTCTGATGCAGGATCGAGCCCGAAGAAAATCCCGGACTTCCCTTAAAATCTTCAAGGAAACTCACCGCATCGTACCGGAGCCGAGAACGAAACGGCGCGGCGGGAGGGAGAGGAAGCCAGAAAGGGAAGAGAAAAGCATTGCTACAGGCGTCAGGATGAAGGTACACGTATTCTTTTTAAGGCGGAACACTTTACTGCCGCTCGTTCCACCGGCGGTAATGGAGGGAGCTCGACCAGCCCCGAAGAATTAATTCGGGGCTAAAGCCGAGGCGAGCACACCCACCCCCGTCGATATCGAGTCGCTCGCCCGGAAGTGTTAGTGTCTACTTACCACTCCTTCAGTTAGCTTTTTACTTTAGTTGACCGCATTAGCGTCTCTCGTTTCGCAGGGGCGCCACTACCGGGACGATTTCTAATTTAGCCACCAATTTAACCGTAGCCGATCTCCTGAGAGAGAATTAGATATTTCCATCTCGATGTGAAAATCATTGCTTCGATGAAATTCTGTTTCGCGCACGAAGTTTTAATCTTTTTTATTCGTTTTCTTCACGAAAAAAAAAAACGATTTAGTTAAAATATCTAAAAGTTTAGATACACAAACTCAAATTAATTATTAAAATGTCAAAATTTTTTGCAGCATTGTTTATCATGCTTGAACATCCTACATAATTATTTTGAACAACATAAATAAATTAAGTCTCTGAAGAAAATAAATCAAAAGAAATAAAAATTGCTTTTAAAAGCTAAAAGACTAAAAGATCGTGTATATAAATTTAACATCATATGATGATAAAAATATATAAATATATTTTCACATAACAGTTAACAGTAAATTGATAAAAATAATAATCATTCACGCATTAATGAACATTTAAAAAAAATGAACGTTTCACAATATTAATGAACGAATTATTTTGATGGTCCAATAAAATTATTTTCAAATCTCTATCTGACTAAATTTTTAGATACTTTAAAATTATCTTTTTCATTTTTTTCCTTCATGTTACAAGTGGCGATAATTACAGTAGATTATTTCACCTTATGAGAACGCACCACCTGTCAGTAATTATGTATACAAAAAATTTCTTTGTATTAACGCTAATGACACGAGAGAAGAAAAGATTTATTTTCTCTACGTTTAACCTTCCAGAGCTGATAGTGGAGTCTATTGAATCCACTTAATTACAAATCTCTTTGTTAAAACGTCAAGTAACTTTCAATTTTCTTTATATTACATCTGCAAATTTGGATTATTCTTATTAAAATGTGTTTACTATCCATTCTTTATTATACGAGATATTATATGAAATATCATTTTAGATCCTTGTAATTAATTAGTGCCTTTTAATTAATACAAATTAAATGGGTGCTCCCAACGCAGCGTCAGAAACTGTGTATTACAGATTTTGGCGCAGTTCGAAGAGTTAATTAAATGCAATATTGATACACGTAGAAAAGGCGATGCCTACACACTTCAATACGTGCAAGGACGCAGATTTAATGATTTAAGCATGTCGATCAATGGAACATCCACATAAATCCCATTCGCCAAGACTGCTTAAAGCGCTAATTCATGGCTCTTGCGTTAATTTAACAGACGATAGATTTTAACATTGCCATCGCTTGTTGTATACTCATTATATACATTTACTTACCGTAAATCCTGAGGGATGCTTGCCGAAGCATTGGTGTAGATATACCTCACATCACTATCTTCCCCTGTTTAAACTTGAAAATCCCAGCACACCACCTTTCTTCGTATTTACTAGGGTACTGAAAGATTCTTGGCGCAGTTGTGCTCGCTCCCTTGTACCGTTCGCTTCGCCAAAGCAGCAGCCTCTATTCATCCCCCGGTGCGCATCGTCGTTGGCGTGAGCGAGACGACCGCAAACTCGCAAATCGACGATGGCCAGAAAGAGTACGGTGAAGCCCCTGGAGCAGCGTGAACGGGGTGAGGAAGCGTAAGGGGAAGGAGAAAGAGAGAGAGAGAGAGAGAGAGAGAGAGAGAGAGAGAGAGAGAGAGAGAGAGAGCAGTCGGCGTTCTCGTGTCATAGACAAAGACGCGACGAGATCGAACCTCCCGCCATGTACGTTGCGGAAACGACCGAGCGTCGACGAAACGGTCGCCGAGACGGTCGCTCAGTTGCGCGCGAGACGTGCATCGTGTCGTGTCGCGCGTTGCCGCGTTGCGCGTTGCGAGGATCTCGGAGTAGTCGGAATAGTCGGAGTCTCGGAGATGCGACGCAGCCGGCCGTCGCCGATCGTGCGCGTGCGTTACATCAGCATTCACTCGCTCGCTCGCTCACTAGCACATTCGTTTCGTCCATCTGTCCCTGGACTTCTCGATAATATCGGAGCCTGTGTGATGCATCTTCTCGTAAGTTTTCGCAACGTCTATCGCGAGAGGAGAGTAGCCGTTGATCGTATCAATGTGGCTCGTTGAGATCTCACGAAACGTAACAGATCAAAGATTGCAGCGTCCAATGAGTAATTTTTGCCTGACTGATTATAGAATACGTCGTTGATCTGAGAGGAGTCTTTCAGTCACCGAAAAGAGTGTGCTGTGTGTGGACTCGTACCTCCGAATTGGGAGAGTCCTATCAGTTAAGGCTGACTTGAAAAATTCAGAGATTATCTCCGGAGATCTTATCGTTTATCCGTTTATCGTAGTGTCTCCTATCTTACGGCTGAATAGCGATTGTATATGAAGAGAGTATAGACTGATATCGAAAAGTGTGAGCTGCAACTACAATTTGCGGGTAACCTTGAGCTTTCCGGTTGGCGAGAGAACGTATAGAATTGTGCACTTCGTTGCGCGACGCGTGCGGCATGTGATATGAAACTTAGCGATACGAGAATCCCCGGCGCGAGTATCAATGTTCAGTGGACCTTGCGGCGAGCTTATGTTTCTCCGATTTATTCGTACTTTTTTTAACCGACTTCATTCTTTTCTCGAATTCAGGTTTAAGAGGATCTAGTTGTCGTGGCAACAATTCTCATAAATGCGACGTGAAGTCGAATCAGAACACGTATTATGGAATGTTCGGAATGAATTCTGATCGGAATTATTATTACGTTTTTCCCAGAAAACACAATAGAAATCTAGGGAATAATTGAATAATTCCTGTTGAAATTCCATTCCGAATAATTCCAAAATACAGACCAGAAATTCGTCAAATGAATTTCTCCGATCGTTTATCCTTGAGTCTGTTTTTTTAGGCTTTCACCCTGCAGAGAACCTTTCATATGTTTCGCATTGGACGCGGTTCGTCTTTTCTTTTGTTCTCCCCACGTTAAAGGAAAAGAAAAGGAAAAAAAAATGAACGATGTAAAAAAAAAAAATTTGAGCCGAAAAGAACTTCTTCGCGAAAAAACGTATGAAAGATTCTCTATATAGGATCACGAATCCCCGCAGATTTTTCAAAATTCATTTCCGTTTCGATGAACATCGGGAAAGCGGAAAGCGGCCGATAAACGGTCGCGCGAGAACATTTCGATATTTCAGTATTCCGGTAGAAATTGGATTGCGAACGAACGCATTCTTCGGCATAAAAGGATTCAGACTCTCGACCTGATAACTTTATCAGTGGCGCACGCGTACGCGGCACAGTGAGAGACCGTGAAAAGGCCGTGGACGAGAGAGAGCGGGGAGCGTCGGTGTAAAGCTATTCGCAAGGCGTCTCGTTATTTGCGGGCGTCCGAATGACGACAGGCAACGTGCGTGGCGGCGGGTCATCGCACGAGAGTCGCCGAGATCGGAGTTGCCGCGCGTTGCCGCAATTCGACGAGCTCCAAGCTCAAGGCTGTGGCACATAAAGAAAAAACTTAAACAGTAAGATACATGCCCCGCTCTCTGCAATAAGCCATAAAAATTCACCGCAATCGTAACGCGAGAAACCCTTTAAATTCTTTGGAGTGCGACTCCAAAGGAGTGAGAATTCTGCCACTCTCGGAAAAGACAGGGAGATTCACTCCAAATAATTCAGAGAGAAGATAATCGGACTACAATCAGTTGATCAGTTTTGGTTTTACTACGACTATTGCAAAGTAGACAATAAGCGGTAAGCAAATCAACAATTTCGATCTGATCTAGAGCTTGTTTATCTTACGGTCTCTTACTGTCAGCCAATTTCGCTTATTGCTTATGATTTTACTCTGCTTATGTTTTTTTGTGTGCCATAGCCTTTACTCTCGTCTCTCGGAATCGTCCAGAATCACCGCACGGCTACAATTTCCGCAAGCCCTCTACTGCTATGTACCTCCCTTCGTTCTCTTTGTCTTTCTGTGTCTCTCTCTCTCTCTCTCTCTCTCTCTCTCTCTCTCTCTCTCTCTATCTCCCTCTTTCAGTCAGCCACCGCTCTCTGGACCACTGTGCGTGCAGTTTCCACGTTTTGTATCGCGCAGCCCCGGCACAGAAAATGTGGGATACCCGCCGCCGTACGTGTGCGCGTGTATTTTCGGCGGTGAACAGATCGATCGGCTCCGCCGGCCCTTGTTTCTCGCTGTCGTCGGTCGCCCATGTGACTCTACCCGCGACGCCGATCGTATCCGACGTACGTCAGCGTCGTTGCGCGTGTAACTGACCATTTCTCGGCCGGGACAATAGCCGTCGGATTTACTCCATTCGAATCCATTTCAGTCGTGAAACAACAAACACTTTATACGCCTCGCTTCTTGCAGAAATCCAATTTAAGGATTTCAGGGGTGTATATAGTTTCAGGTATATATGTATAGTTTCTGTAAAAAATGACTGGGATTGGAAATATGTATAACTCGTAAAAATGTATAAAAATGAATATACATACGAAAGAAATTAAATAAAAGAGAAAAGTCAATATTTGTATTTAACGATACAATTTTAGAGTTTAAATGGAAATTTTCTCATTTTATCTTAATTATTTTTAAAACATGTGTATTCACTTTTTATTGAAATAATTTTTATTTAAATTCTAAATCACTACCAAATATTTTATGTTACTTACAAATACAATTTAGAAAAATATAAATATATTTCTAAGAAAGCATTAAACAACAATGTTCTTAAAATAAATAATTAATCACTACCTCCAACATTAAAATTCTATAAGAGTTCTTTATCCCTTCGATACTTGAACTTATCTTTATATTAGTTCAAATGGAGAGCGCAATAAATCATGGAAGGAAAGATGAGAATAATTACGTTAACGAGAAAGCATTATCTGTTGAAACATACTTATTTCCGGAACTCATTTTGTTCTTTAATCTGATTTACGCGTGAAATTTATTCGAATTTCCAGCTTTTTTAATTTGATTAGAATTAGGATTTAATTATGACAGGGAAACCGTAATAAAAACGTCCGCAATGTGTCTGGAATCAAATTTAAAAATGCCAAAGGAACACAAACGTATAGTATATCTCACGACTCATCGAATCACATATTGTTCTTCTCAGAAGCACAGAATCATACGCTCGTATTTCCCGAGTTTATCTTCGTCATATTGCCCTGTGAATGTGTTTATTGCGTTGATATGTATCTCAAAGACCATAAATATAATAGCAACTCGACACTTCGCGTTCTCCTTTTTGATCGCTCCTTCCGTTAAGTATGTCTCGATCTTTCAACGTTCAATGAATCTAGAAATAATCCGAAAATTCTAATCTACGCAGAAAGAACGATTTTACTAAAATATCTAAAAATTTAATTAGACACAGATCTAAACTTTGATGAATCATCAAAATAATTAGGACATTCAAGCATAATCTGCAAAAAATTTTATATTTTGATAACGGCAACGAGTTTGAATATCCTACATATAATTAATTTGGTGTTCAACACAATTATTTTCAGATCTAATTGTTTTAAATATTTCAGTAAAATCATTTTTTCCGCTTATCTTTTAACTTTGATTAAAATAGAATACCCTTTCGGTCAATCTCCATCTTTTTACGACAAAAACGAGACATAATATAATTGCAAAAATCGTGAAAAAAAAATCATTGATATAATTATTTTCGTCGTCGCGATCAACAAACTAAATTAAATGAGAGAATCGTTCTCTTTATATCTTGTGATATCTCTTATTCGCTTTCTTAGAAACTATCATCGTGAATTTATCATATCGGAATTTTTGTAAGAAATCGAAGATTGAATCGCTGGGGAATTTTGATGTGCCATAAGGCCGATGTATTAGTTATTGCGCAACTTTTCTTCGGCTTTAGCGTGAGGAGAATACTTTTCCAAGTTTGGCAGCATCTTTCTAAGCTGCCGTGTATACGAGAGAATTACACGGGAGGTCTGTTTTTTTATTGATAGTGCGACGATCAACTATGGACGTGCTCGAGCGATGTAATGGGAAGGATGGGAGGACGTTTGAGGGGGAGGCCCGTCGAGAATTTCCAAATGCAGCGGCATACCGACGGGAAATCCGCCGTATTTATAACAGCCGCACGTGCTCCTCTCTCTCGTTCTCTCCTTCGACTAACAGCGATGAATAACTGATGCCATATCCAATCAGTAAATGGAATCCGCGACCGTGGCCGGAGAACTATGTTCCGCTAACAAGAATTTAAGAAGCGAATTTCAGGGCAAATCTCGCACCGAACGTTCCATCCGTCTGTATACGAATAATCGCGAGATCATGTACGTGATATCAGGGACTTGATGCCCAGCGATGATGATTGATCGTCCTTTCTATTGAAAATTCGTAACGGTTAATCGATTTATTTTCCAGAGCGCGACATTACCTTTGCATTACCTTTAATCGAAACAATCATAAAAGTAACATTGCCTGCCGCAGCTGAGTTAATTAAGATTTCGTTTTATTTTCATTTATTTTATTAGAAATATTTTCGCTCGTCAACGTGCGAGAATACAATTACGAGAAACTTGTGTATATAGTTAACTGGACAGTTTGACTCGTTAGTCGACGAATTAGGTCTTTAATATTTAATGTAAACTCCGGCGCGTTCATTTAATATGAATAACATCCATACGGGTGTACTAACACAAGGATAGATATCTCTGTACATTTGAAATTAATGCAAGTAAAAAATCTCAAATAGAGATCTTGCAGTATTTTAATAATTTAAGTCGATATTCGGATAGAGAAATTTCTATCAATATCAAATTTTTTCCTAAAATTGAGGATTAGTTTACTGGACGCATTTTACAGCGTTAAATTAGTTATTATGATTTGCGAATTGCTATTTCAATGAAATGACGCCTCATTTAATTCTAATTTTCGAAGTTCCATTAAATTTATATTGATCATTAAAAAATATTAGTAAATAAATTAAATACCAATAAACAAAAAGAGCTACGAGCCAAAACAATATCATTTAATATTCAGAATATGAGAACAATCATATATTAGTAAACGTTAATAAATAATATCGTAATTATTAATATCGTAAAAATTATTAAATTATATCCACAAAATTTTCTCATAATTTATCAATCGTTCGCGACGAGAAAAGCTCTCGGTCCAAGGTTGGGAAGTTTCGTGTTGTATAACAGTCGTATGGTTCAGCACGATCTCGAAGTAGCAGGGCCATAGGATTGAGCACCTGCTCTCTCTCTGCTCTCTCGGTGCTATTTCCGTACATGCGTCGATTGAGCGGGCTGGCAAGACGAATCGACGCCAAGAATTCTACGAATGATCGAACGCAAATCACATCCTTGCGAGGAAGCTTTGAACTTGCGTGTTTTATAGTTTCGCGACCGACAGTTACCGGTTCTACGTAAAATTCCGACATGAATAACTGAGGAATGAGCTACGAAATTTTAGCATTTTCGAAAGGACGATATCGACAGCATTTAACGAAAGTAAGAAGCATTAGTTATTTATAAATTATAAAAATAACATAAATATCATTTTACAGAAATATCAAGAGTCATTATTTGAAATCTTTCAGAATGTTACTGTCGAAAATTGACGATATTATTACTCAGTAGAAATATCTGAAATACGGAAGCTTTCAGAAATTGAGAACACTTTTGTTTTTTTCCCTTATTTTCTTCTTTCTTTTTCTCTTATTTTTCTCAATCGCGTAGATTATCTTATTGGCGCCAATTGATGGATTGTCATGACAGAATTATATCCTTTCACTAGTAGAGATGTAAAGACCCTTTAATCAAAGTCTGGCTATGAGATAACCTATGATTGGTTCAACATTTTTCGTCAAATCGCATTAGTCAAAAGGAGATAGCACATATCTTTTTCTTTCTCACATTGCTGCGCAGCGAGATAAAATATCTTTTCTCCCTCGCACGATTTTGATGAAAAATATCGGTCCTCGTTATGGCCGGACTATGATTAGTTTCTAGTCTAACAGATTCAAATGTTAAAAGTATCAAATTTAGGCAATCTGGTCTAACCGACCGAATTCTGAGATTAATGATCCTTTTTCATAATACGCTCAATTTTAGTTTTATTTCATGTCGAATTATTTTATTCAATTGTATTTTTAAGCGAAAATTTGTACTTTTAAAAGCAATAGGTTTTCTATTCATATAGTTATCGTTTATTTAGCGACAGCATAATATTATTCTTAAATCACTTGATCTAGGAATATTATAAAATGGCACAAAATATTATGAAGAGATAGAAAATGGATTTTTAAATCACAGATTTATTTGCGATTTGAACGTGTTTTATTTAAGCAGATTAACTCGGGTAAAAACGGGGTTTGTGAGTCGCTTGATGCGTGATGTTTATCTCTTTTAATCACTTTAATATTTCATAGCCCAATATCCCAAACATAATTAACTGAAATTATTATATCATAAATATAATAGCTCCTAAAGTAGCGTTTGCTCCCTAAAAAAAAATGTCCTTTATTTAAACCAAGCATTATTCATGAACACTTTCGCTCTCTACTGCATGCTTAGGCAGGATTGATTCGTCGCAGAGGACGAAGGTTAAGGAAACATCGGCGAAATCGGGGGAGAGAACAGGGACGCGTACTGTATCCAACCGGTCGCTGTCTGTTATCGATGTCTGTTATCGACACGAGAAAGCGGTTGACAGAGTTTACTGAGTAACCGACAGCATACCAAGCCCGCAGGATGCCTCACACGGTCCGTTGTGTCCTCGAATGTGACTCACTCCAATTCGTGAAGGAGAAGCGGAAATCTTCTATTTGTTCGAGAAAGACGGTTATCCTTTGTTGGCGCGCTTATCTATGCCCGATTGAGGGAAGTCGACGCGCGTGATACAGGCATAATGCCACGTGTCTCGGCAATCGGGTCAAATATACTTTTCAGGCAGATAGATTACGAAAGAGACTCTTCATGAACAGTAAAATTGAGATATTCTTGAGGGCACAAACACTTGACGCGAACATTTTGAATCCGATTATAACGTTAGCAACAGATTTCAGCTTATGCATTTCCGGATGAAAGATATTTTATTACGCGTGTATCATAAAAATATTATATAAGTGACGTAGAAATTATTTTCGAAGTAACTGTTCCTATCGAATACAATAATATTTTTTTCCGTTTTTATGATTTTGTCGAGTTTTTCTTGACGAATGAAAAAGTAATTAATCACTTGGATCTTTTTCAGATATCTCGAGCAACACATGTCAGAACGGAATTCCATCTTTCGATAACCATTTCCCGTGTTTGAAGCAATGCGTGCCCAAAGCCCCTTATCATTCTCCTGTCCGGTGTAGAGTTTGTTAGACGACTGGACGGAGAACTGATAAGGGCCCGAGGGTCACAGAATCATCGTGGGACTGGATACATTGGATGTCTTTCGTCTGCTAAATATCGAAAACATATAGCTGGATCAGTGTGCAGGCTGTTTATTCTTCAATTTGAATTTATTATAATAATATAATATTTAATAATCAATCTTCATTATTGCTATTATTAATCGTTAATTTATATTCATATATCATTAACAATTTAACAAGATAAACAAGATTTTTATAAACAGAATTAAATTTATTTAATTAGTGCAAAAATGAACAAGAATATTAATTGATTATATCATATAAATATATGTTATATAAGAATTTAGGTTTATAAATAAAAACTTAATTTATATTTTTATAGGTAACATCTCTTTGATGAAGAGAATTTGTAAGATATATAATTTACAACTGACGAGAGGATAAAATGAATCGTATCTCAATAAAAATCTGTTTTATTGTAAACACAATAAATAATATAAAAAAATAATATTCCCTGTATTACTCCACATTCCTCTATATTAAGAGTGCGTAACTATCTGCAATAGTTTAAAGTAAACAATTGCTCGTCAAATCATTAAAATATGATCGAGTTTATTATGGAAGATAAAAATAGAAGACGCGTAGATTTTGTGACTATTTTCGTTAACGTCATACAATTTGCTCTATTGCACGATAACGTATTACATAGCTCATAGAATCGATTCATTCGTCTATTCGCTGATCGTCTTAACCACAAGAACTTCGACATTTGAATTACAAATGTACGAAAGTTTTAAAGACGATTAATTATGTTCCCGTACTCTTGGATGCCGCGTTCTCTACCTCGTAATTCGGATTTATCTGAATAATCTGTCTAGATGTAGCTTCGCACAATTTTGTCGGTTGATTTTGCACGATCAGTATCTGTTTCGTTCCCTCCGACTTCTCCGGCATAAATTGATTGACACCCACGATTTTCAATGTCGGTAGAGTTTTTATGATCGTTGCATTCGGAATCGCGAGATTCGCGGTGCCGCAATCCATTTTCGGAAGTATCACCGGATTCTTTGTAATTGACATGATCGATTTTTTCGTTGGCATACTCGGGATCTCCGTTGTATAAGAGACTGACCGTTTTACAGGGACGCCATTGGTCGATATCGGCACCGTAAGTACCTCCGGATTATCTACTGATATTAGCTTGGGTCCAAGAATTATTCCTATAAAATTCAAAAAGATCAATTGCAACAAAATTATTGCCCGAGTATATTTTTTCTGTATGTCAAAACGAAAACAAAATATTAAAATATGACAGTAGATTACTCCAATTTAATCTTTTTTAATCAGATTACACGAGCAGAGCAATAAAAGTGAGAAAATAAAATAACTTTACGAATGTAAAGAATTAACATTCATAATGATGATCACATAATTAACAAACATCCAAATTAATAACTTGCCTTTTTGCATCGCCTTTGTGACCGGACAATCTTTATGAGCCAACAAAAGAGCTTTCAATCTCGCAACTTCCTTACGTAAAGTTTTCACCTCCATCTGCAAAGCCGTGTTCGCCTCATTTACGTTAGTTACTGTTCTTTGGAGTTCTTGAATCCACTCTTTTCTTTTGGCCCTTGCACGCATAGAACTGGCACGATTGCGCTCAAGAATGTCTTTTTTCTTAAGCTGATCGATCGTTTTCTTGATTCCCTCCTTTTTCGAAATGGCACCATCCGTTTTCGCATAGTCTTCAGTCACCTTTTGATTCTGCACGTTCTTAGACAGGGATTGTTTCAGTTTCTGTAATGGGATTTTAAAAAATTTATCTTGAAATTATCAATAACTAACGTAAATTATCGATGTAAACAGATGTTACCATTTTTGCTAATGATAATCTTGAGATCACGGTTTTCTTGGGCTCCAGTTTCATTGCGCATCGCAGAGCTGGTTCAGTTTTGATAATAACGGTTTGCTGTTCAGTATTAACGTTCGATATGTTAGAAGGCTCCGATACCGGTGTCGCACACAATTGCATTAATTTACCATCCGCGGTTTTCAGTAACAACTGCACTTCTTCACCATTGATAGACCTTAGCAAAAAAAAAGATGTTGTAAGTCTATCAATATATATATATAGGATATATAGAATTTCATCGTATATATATATATATACAATAGCTTCAAATGGTTTTATATTAAGGAACACGTATTAATTATCTTTCACAGAACATCCAATAACAAAAGCTTGATTGATTATTATGTCTAAAAATAACTGTCTAAAATTAAAGAATTAATCATGTGTAAATTGTATCATAGAAAATATTTAAAAGTCATACAAACGAAAGAAAATATACTGAATTAAAAATAAGAGAAATTAAGGCTTATTACGATGAAATGCATGGGCTAATTGTATAACAATAAACGGGGCATTCTTACAAGTGAGACGTAGGTTGTGTCGGTGAAAGCTTAGGCGCTATAGGTATATTTGTATTTGAAGCAATAATATCCGCTGGGAGAGTATCACCTTTCGCAGACGTGACAGTCGAATCTTTCATCAGTTCCTGCGTCTTGTTTGTACTTAATTTAATACTGTTACATTCATCAGTCTTTATAGCGCTTTCCTTCTCTTCATCTTTTTCGGCAAGAGAGACTTCGACGTTGTCTTCGGAAAGAATTTGACTATTTGCAGGCAATACATCTGATATATAAGGAAAAATATGAGGAGTATGCAGTGTATCATCTGTTATTCCAGCCTATATGAAAAAATGAACCAATATTGAATGATACCTTTTATAAAAGTAATGCACTTATAAATAAATATTATAAATTTTATGAATTATTTGAGACAATATATGTGTGATTTTCTTATCTTACCTCTGATACTATAAGCGTGCCAGTATTTCCAGCCTCAACAGCCCTTCGAAATGTCTCTTCGAAAGGATTGACTACGTTTTGCAGATCTTGAAATAAACCCACTTCCTCGCAATTCTTCAAAAACCTTGTTGGTGTTGGAGTTTGATCTGCTACATATTGATTAATCTTTCAGCACATTTCTATCTTTGACAATAAATGGATCAAATTGTTCAAGTGATATCTTACCAACGAATCCAGCACTCTTAGAATTATTATTAAGATTTAGCATCATGTCATGTTTCTTTTTGTGCACTGTTAATTGATCCTCGTTTGTAAAGCTCTGTAAATAAAAACTAATTCTGTTGTTTCTCACATTATTTTTTGTAACCTCGAAATAAGTTACTTTTTCTCAGTAAAAGAGACAATAGTCATCACATACCATATTGCAGCCCGATGTGGAGCAAGCGAAGAGTTTCTCTGAGTCTGTCATTGTGAATGTATTCTGATAAACACTGGTTCCAGTTTTCTTTCAAACGTAAGACGAATGAAATACAGAAGTATACACGATAATATCAGCAGAGTAAACGTGATTAACTCCTGTTTACGGCTATCGCTATCACAATGGAGTACAGTTACATTCTCCTTGACAAATAAATTGAATTTCTCAACCTTGAAATAACAAACGAAATTATTTTTGCAAATACACCGGATTTAATCAATAGCGACATTAAAAGAATACGTTTCGTTATTTACTGCAAGTACTGAAAATCTGTAGTTCGCATTATGTATACTAGACTTTCAGTACTTACAATGAACAACAAAACGCAACCTTAGTACTCGCTCGCAGTCATCTGCGTCGGCTGTAGCCATGTTGGCACACTACTCCACCTCCACGACTCCATATCATATCACGTTCTACCATCACGTACCACTGCCAAATACCACAATGCGTGCTGACATCTTGTATAAGAGAAAAGAGAATCTAGAGACGACTATAGCCGGTATTATACTCTGTCGAAGTAACATAAAAAATGCTCAAACATTTCCTTACCTTTAATTTGTTTTTTATTCTTTTTTTTTTGTATTTATATTATTTTTTAACTCAGAATACACCTCTTATATGCTGGTAAATTTTTCATAAAATTATCTAATTGATAATTATAATAAAAATTACAAATAAAATAGGCTAATGAGACTGCGGTATTGTATTCAGTAGTAGTAGTTCATAAATTATTAATATTTTTATTTCAACATCAAGAGTTCTATAATTAATTTCTTCATTAATAATTATAACGTGATATTAAACATAAATAATAATTGCGAATTTTTTAAAAATTTTATATTAGCCATCACAAAAATTCGAGAATGTACTTTTAAATATTTATGAAAAATAAATATAAGATTTTTTCATTATCTTGTGACAAAAAAATCATTCGCTGGTCATTCACGTCAACCATTCTATTCCAAGCCGCAGGCGCGGAATGTAAATATGGTAAAAGACCGTGAGACGTAATTGCGTAAATGACACAGAAATAGCATAGTAATGGCATAAAGTGGTGTAGAGTGTGCCTTGGCAATGACTTCAAATTTATGTATGACGTTTCATTATTCATTATATCACGTTGTTATACAGCAAATTACGAGGTTTGATTTGAAAGTAATGAAACAAAAATAGAAATGTATTTCCTACGTTAATTTGACAGCGATATGCCAATATGAAAACTTTTTGATATTTACAATACTAGCATAAATTATTAAAAAATTATATAATATAAATTATTATATAATTTAATAAAAACTCGAATTAATGATTCACGAACCAATATATCAATAAAATATATCAAATTATAAAGATTTGATTTTTATTTTATATATTTACTTATATTTGATTCTACTAAGTAGACATATATATCTTATTAGATAAAAAAATATAACTAATGGAATATATTCCAGAAAAAGAAATTTTCCTTCCGTTTGTCATCTTCGCAAGAACATTATAATTACTCACTGCGTAAATAAGTAGTTATAGAAAATGTGTCGTCGTGTCGATCAAGAAATAATCTCTACGTGACAATATTTCAATCAAAGTGAAATTTCGCGCGGAAAAAAAAAACAGATTATCCTTCGCGATTGTGGGCTCTTCGTGAAAGTAAGTTTCGGAATTACTAAGCTTACGGATAACGAATCGAACGACAGCGATATAGTTTACATATATTATCATCTCGCTAAGAATAGGTCTATGCCAAATGCGTAAGAATAGGTAATTAAAATTACAATCGTAATTTATGGAACATACATTTATGGAACGGTGATTTTTAAGAAATACAAAAATAAAGTATAAAAGAACAAATTAAATTTCAAATGTTCACGATTCAGAAATAAAACAATCAAACAGAAAGAAACAGGAAAAATTAAAGAACATTTAATTTTCAATTAAACAAATATATTAAATTAAATAAATTTACAATTAAATAATTTACGATTAAAAAAGACATTAATTATAGAGAGAAAAGCATATAAGAACTTGTTAATATGCAAAGAACATTTAATTTTCAATTAAACAAATATATTAAATTAAATAAATTTACAATTAAATAATTTACGATTAAAAAAGACATTAATTATAGAGGAAACGCATATAAAAACTTGTTAATATGCTAAGTAAAAAAACAATGAGGAAAAAGATCTGGTTAGAAAGTGATGAGTTCCGTCGAATGCTTTTTATCCGAAAGGAACGGATGTAAAAGACTCTCATTACACCTCGTCGTAATTTCACTGGCTAGATAGAAAAGGAACGCTTTGGGCGCGTTGGGTCCATCTGGAGAGAGTGAGAACAGGCCAAAGAGAGTGGTCTCAGATGCTGATATTTCTGTTCCTCATCAGTAGTTAACCGCGTGTCGCGGTGCTCTATTCATTGGCCCGTCGAACGTGACTACAAACCGTAATATATGAGTTCTACCGCGCGAATTTCTCAGACAATCAAATTTCGAATTAACATTACAACTACCTCGCATTAACAAAGACATATTCATGAGGTGAATTCATCCCGAAAATCCCGAAAGTGTGTATTTCCGCAAAGTGATCGGGTACTCAAGCGCAAGTGTGTAGAATTGTATAATATCGATAATATTATATGTTTAAAAAGGTAGGAATACGAAGATAGAAAAAGATACTGAATTACAATCTATTTTATTATTTATTTGTTAATAAATTGCAGATTAATGTTCATTGTTTAAAAATAAAAATTTGTGAAGCTTCATTAATTAATGAATTATAAAGCTTCATTTTAAATCAAATATCATGTACAGATAAAACTTCCTGTTTACTGATATTTAATTTAATCTTCAATTTTAAATTTCTTTAGAATCAGAAATGAAGAACTTAATACATCTACATTTATATGATTTCTTTGTGTTATTTGAAATTCCCAAAAAATTTTACGCTTAAAACGAAATAAATATATAATTGGACAAGAGAGAAAACGGAGATTCTTAGTGCAAAAAGTGGAAGAAGAACATGAATAGATTTATTATTTCTATTACCTTCTCTAATATTTATAGTAAATAACACCAGTGATTATCGTTTTAACTGTGATAAACGATAATCCATTGAAAAAAAAAAGTATGACTTTCGCACTTTCGCATCTCTCTTGCGAATGTCATATCGTGATCCAACGAGAGATTTCAAACTTGCCTTCAACCTTGATCTTGATAGAAATCCAGGTGAGACTGTCGAATCGGATCGCTGCACGTGCTTTCGATTCTTTAGAACGTGACGATCGATGCCATCGCTGCGACACATACAGAAACCGTTGCAACAATGTACTTGCTCGCTCGTTTGTAAAAGCATTCATCTCTAATTCCTTGATATCAATTAACACCTTTCGTAAACATGTATCTCGCTACAATTTTTCTCTTTTTAGAACAGTTTCGACAGTGGTCGATCGAAAATTTACAGTTTCACGCTTGAATGACTTAAATAATATATCTATATAAATTAAATAATATAATTTAATTATAATTAAATAATATAATTAAATTATAATTTTTTGATTGCTAGCAAAAAGAATGCTAGCATAAAGAAAAAAAGAAAAACATATTTTAAAAGTACATTCTTTTATTCCTCTATAATCAGTTATTACAATTCAAAATTGCATTTTGAAATTAAAATTGGAAAATATTGGATTCAAAATATTCAAACTTATTTTCTGAAAAATTTCATTCTCCTACTCATTATTGTAACAAATAAGTAATATAATTATATATTAAATATAAATATATTAGGTGTTGGAATTAATTCGTAGCGTTTTACAAGTGATGGGAAGTACTTTCATTAATGTATTTTTTAATGCTCATGTGAAATAAATAA
>NW_011627095.1:912773-976042 GCF_000204515.1 Acromyrmex echinatior | reverse complement strand
CGACTCCATATCATATCACGTTCTACCATCACGTACCACTGCCAAATACCACAATGCGTGCTGACATCTTGTATAAGAGAAAAGAGAATCTAGAGACGACTATAGCCGGTATTATACTCTGTCGAAGTAACATAAAAAATGCTCAAACATTTCCTTACCTTTAATTTGTTTTTTATTCTTTTTTTTTTGTATTTATATTATTTTTTAACTCAGAATACACCTCTTATATGCTGGTAAATTTTTCATAAAATTATCTAATTGATAATTATAATAAAAATTACAAATAAAATAGGCTAATGAGACTGCGGTATTGTATTCAGTAGTAGTAGTTCATAAATTATTAATATTTTTATTTCAACATCAAGAGTTCTATAATTAATTTCTTCATTAATAATTATAACGTGATATTAAACATAAATAATAATTGCGAATTTTTTAAAAATTTTATATTAGCCATCACAAAAATTCGAGAATGTACTTTTAAATATTTATGAAAAATAAATATAAGATTTTTTCATTATCTTGTGACAAAAAAATCATTCGCTGGTCATTCACGTCACCCATTCTATTCCAAGCCGCAGGCGCGGAATGTAAATATGGTAAAAGACCGTGAGACGTAATTGCGTAAATGACACAGAAATAGCATAGTAATGGCATAAAGTGGTGTAGAGTGTGCCTTGGCAATGACTTCAAATTTATGTATGACGTTTCATTATTCATTATATCACGTTGTTATACAGCAAATTACGAGGTTTGATTTGAAAGTAATGAAACAAAAATAGAAATGTATTTCCTACGTTAATTTGACAGCGATATGCCAATATGAAAACTTTTTGATATTTACAATACTAGCATAAATTATTAAAAAATTATATAATATAAATTATTATATAATTTAATAAAAACTCGAATTAATGATTCACGAACCAATATATCAATAAAATATATCAAATTATAAAGATTTGATTTTTATTTTATATATTTACTTATATTTGATTCTACTAAGTAGACATATATATCTTATTAGATAAAAAAATATAACTAATGGAATATATTCCAGAAAAAGAAATTTTCCTTCCGTTTGTCATCTTCGCAAGAACATTATAATTACTCACTGCGTAAATAAGTAGTTATAGAAAATGTGTCGTCGTGTCGATCAAGAAATAATCTCTACGTGACAATATTTCAATCAAAGTGAAATTTCGCGCGGAAAAAAAAAACAGATTATCCTTCGCGATTGTGGGCTCTTCGTGAAAGTAAGTTTCGGAATTACTAAGCTTACGGATAACGAATCGAACGACAGCGATATAGTTTACATATATTATCATCTCGCTAAGAATAGGTCTATGCCAAATGCGTAAGAATAGGTAATTAAAATTACAATCGTAATTTATGGAACATACATTTATGGAACGGTGATTTTTAAGAAATACAAAAATAAAGTATAAAAGAACAAATTAAATTTCAAATGTTCACGATTCAGAAATAAAACAATCAAACAGAAAGAAACAGGAAAAATTAAAGAACATTTAATTTTCAATTAAACAAATATATTAAATTAAATAAATTTACAATTACATAATTTACGATTAAAAAAGACATTAATTATAGAGAGAAAAGCATATAAGAACTTGTTAATATGCAAAGAACATTTAATTTTCAATTAAACAAATATATTAAATTAAATAAATTTACAATTAAATAATTTACGATTAAAAAAGACATTAATTATAGAGAGAAAAGCATATAAGAACTTGTTAATATGCAAAGAACATTTAATTTTCAATTAAACAAATATATTAAATTAAATAAATTTACAATTAAATAATTTACGATTAAAAAAGACATTAATTATAGAGGAAACGCATATAAAAACTTGTTAATATGCTAAGTAAAAAAACAATGAGGAAAAAGATCTGGTTAGAAAGTGATGAGTTCCGTCGAATGCTTTTTATCCGAAAGGAACGGATGTAAAAGACTCTCATTACACCTCGTCGTAATTTCACTGGCTAGATAGAAAAGGAACGCTTTGGGCGCGTTGGGTCCATCTGGAGAGAGTGAGAACAGGCCAAAGAGAGTGGTCTCAGATGCTGATATTTCTGTTCCTCATCAGTAGTTAACCGCGTGTCGCGGTGCTCTATTCATTGGCCCGTCGAACGTGACTACAAACCGTAATATATGAGTTCTACCGCGCGAATTTCTCAGACAATCAAATTTCGAATTAACATTACAACTACCTCGCATTAACAAAGACATATTCATGAGGTGAATTCATCCCGAAAATCCCGAAAGTGTGTATTTCCGCAAAGTGATCGGGTACTCAAGCGCAAGTGTGTAGAATTGTATAATATCGATAATATTATATGTTTAAAAAGGTAGGAATACGAAGATAGAAAAAGATACTGAATTACAATCTATTTTATTATTTATTTGTTAATAAATTGCAGATTAATGTTCATTGTTTAAAAATAAAAATTTGTGAAGCTTCATTAATTAATGAATTATAAAGCTTCATTTTAAATCAAATATCATGTACAGATAAAACTTCCTGTTTACTGATATTTAATTTAATCTTCAATTTTAAATTTCTTTAGAATCAGAAATGAAGAACTTAATACATCTACATTTATATGATTTCTTTGTGTTATTTGAAATTCCCAAAAAATTTTACGCTTAAAACGAAATAAATATATAATTGGACAAGAGAGAAAACGGAGATTCTTAGTGCAAAAAGTGGAAGAAGAACATGAATAGATTTATTATTTCTATTACCTTCTCTAATATTTATAGTAAATAACACCAGTGATTATCGTTTTAACTGTGATAAACGATAATCCATTGAAAAAAAAAAGTATGACTTTCGCACTTTCGCATCTCTCTTGCGAATGTCATATCGTGATCCAACGAGAGATTTCAAACTTGCCTTCAACCTTGATCTTGATAGAAATCCAGGTGAGACTGTCGAATCGGATCGCTGCACGTGCTTTCGATTCTTTAGAACGTGACGATCGATGCCATCGCTGCGACACATACAGAAACCGTTGCAACAATGTACTTGCTCGCTCGTTTGTAAAAGCATTCATCTCTAATTCCTTGATATCAATTAACACCTTTCGTAAACATGTATCTCGCTACAATTTTTCTCTTTTTAGAACAGTTTCGACAGTGGTCGATCGAAAATTTACAGTTTCACGCTTGAATGACTTAAATAATATATCTATATAAATTAAATAATATAATTTATTTTAGATATATTATTCAGTAAAATATATTAGGTGTTGGAATTAATTCGTAGCGTTTTTAATGAAAGAATGTTATTTATTTCACATGAGCATTAAAAAATACATTAATGAAAGTACTTCCCATCACTTGAAAAACGCTACGAATTAATTCCAACACCTAATATATTTTACTGAATAATATATCTAAAATCTGGAAAAAATGTTAAACAACAGCAGACTAATTGTGGAAGCATATCAATTAACAGGATACATTTAAATTACACTGAATGTATGTCAGACATATACATGAGCCCACTTGTTTATTTTTTACTTAATACAGAAGAAGCGCAAAGAAAGTCGAGCAATCAAAAACAATAGCGTGCTCGTGTACGGGTTTTAACTCGTAACTTACAGCACGATAGTTGAAAGTGATATTTCACTCTTTTTTTAATTCGCCGCATATCTAAACAAAACAGTCGAAATTCGTTTTAGAGTAAAACTTCTATTTCAAATAGAACTGCTGCACGAGCATAATTTAGTTCCGCAATATATCTACGGAAAAGTAGATTTTTCTGAATAAATTCAATCATTTTTATAATCACGAGGCTTAATACTTACAAGATAGAAAGCTAAGTGGACTAATTTTTAGAAAAAAATACATATCTATCATATTAACTTTATTTATAAATTTTTATCTTTCGTGTAAAGTGTTTAATATTAATGGAAAATTGGAAGATACCTCTTCAAAATAATGTTCTTAAATACGATATAAGCCCAGTTCTACAGTTCATGATTATAATTCTTAATCGAACTTCAACTTATTCCTCATTCCTTTCCAATTCTTAAAGAATTAATCATGAGCTGTGGAATTGAGCCCTAGTGCTCCAAGAACCCATTCTTCACTCTGCATTCCCCATGATGAATCGTTGTCGTTGTCAAAGTCGAAAGTTACCGACTAACTTTCACTAATAACCAAAAGAGAGGGGAAAGGAGGAGGAGGAGAGTACATCGCCACGCGGACACGGTCTCACATGTAAACCGGCCGAACGTTACAAAGCTAAAAGGCGTGCCACTTGTCTCGGTGGCCTGGTTTCGTGTCCCACTTTTGTACCGGACTGTACATGAACGTCTTTGGACACGCTAACGTGAATTCGTTCACGATGTGCCGGTGAAGGAACTGATCAAGAATGTGGACAAAGGCTCCGAGATCGACGGGAAAACCGGAACGTCTATGCGATCAACCCTTTGACGTGACGTGGCACATAACATCAAAATATGCTCGCATGATTTGCATTATAATTACTTTAATTATTAGTTTAATCAGCATGCAACTTGTTCCCACGGGGCCATGCATAATTACAGAAATCATAAAAAGCGAAAGCGAAATATTATTGACTCGTATATTATTAACTTTCGAGTTTAAAATCTTGAAATTTAATAAGTAATGTAAAAGAAAGATTTTGCAAAAGATGATAGAATTACGAAATTCTGAACGACATCATATTCCATGTTAATCCCTTCACTCGTATTACACTGAATTAATACATATTAAAATATCTAAAATATAATAAAATATAATATATATCATAAAATATCTAAATATAATCAACTTTGACAATGAAATAATAATATGTCATTATTAGATATTTAATCGTTTAAAATATTTATATAACATTAACTTTGCTAATTTCATATATAGCAGTTTAGTATGCACTAATCTAGTGTAACACAAGTGACCGAATTTACTAATTTTCAGCTCGATATAATATTGTCGTAGTATAAATAAATTTTTAATGAAATAAATAATGACACTGAGGTAACATAATGTGCTTGAAAAATTATCGCAAAAATACTTTTTAAAAATCCACCTCCGAAATACGATCATGTTTTAAAAGACAGGGTCTTTTACAATTTCAGCAATTAACACTTCCCAGCGAGATTCGTATCATCAAGTCCCCTTTGAACTCTTCGCAGTCGTTCGATTAAATGGAGTATCCGCGAGTGTAAAATGTGAGAGCTTTAACAATTCGCAAACAAATTTTACCATATTCAATTGTACGCGACTTGAAAAAGCGTGTGAAATAAAAAGAGCACATCCAGGGATCTTTTTGGACTTTTAATAGAACTGCTGACGAGACGGATTTCAAAGTGAAATCATGAAGAACGTGACAAAATGATACGGCGCCAGATTAAGAAAGATTCATGACGACGTCGTGAACATGTTTAGCGAATGACAGTGAATCGTACGATCATCGCTGACGGCCGAAGAGAGAAATGACTGTTCTCAAAGCCGGAGCGCTTATCTCGCTACTTCTGATCGCCGATACAAGCTGTCTCGCTAATAAAAGAAGGAACAACCGATTTCTGAGAAAGTTTGGTAAATAGATAATGACATTTTTCGATATCGTTAAAAATGATCCTTTACTAGAGGAGAAATTCGATCGTATTTTTTTTTAGGTCAACCAGAGAAAGAAGAAAATATCGAAAATGCGATCGATTCGCACGGACAGATGAGATTTTTCGATGAACTTGGATGTAAGTTGTATCACTATTATATTCAGCTTATATTATAATATATTAAAAATAAACAGAGATTAAAATGAAAAGATTGCTTTAAAAAAAAATTCACTCATAATTGAAATAAATTAATTTTTCATGATTTAATCAAAGAACCTCTACTTTTTGTCTTTATTTATACATGATTTAAATATAATGGTACAATTCAAGTATCTACATTTAATTGTCATGTGTCATCAAATAATATCTCTACGAAATCAAAACGCTGAATAATGCTGACATTTTGATATCTATTATCTCCTTAAAACAACTTCAGTTAACAACTGAATAGTGATAAGAATGATTCAGCTATGTGAACGTAATTATGTGCAATGGTAAGATCTCGATGAAACGATAGATATCGGAAAGATTTTAAGATGACAAACCAGTTAGCCGGATACTCATACTTATACACTCAGCAATATAGACTATATCTTTGTCTGTTCTAAATAATTTGATGTTTTCAATGTCATTGCATGTATTATAGTAATTATAAACAAATTAATTTAAAATAAAGTGTGAATTCAGTAAATCTCTTTGATGGATAGGCAGGAATGAGAAAGTTACTTTATAAAAGTAACTAATTACAGCTATATCCTTTTTCACAAAATAATTAGTTACTGTTACAAATTACCAATTCTGAAAAATTATAGTTACAGTTAATTAAAGTAACGAATCGTTTCATTTTCACAACTCGTTAAAATTTATCCGAACGTTTCCGAGTTATTTTACTTTGGAGTCATCGTCAAGATAAAATATTCAAATAAATTATTAATTTTAAAATATGTTTGTTGTAGTAATTTGCGCTGTCTGATTACCACGCTGTAGTTCTCAGTAGCCCCTAGTTAAATATTTATTGTTCCGAGAATATATTTAAAAACAAATTTTTAAAAAATTAGAAAAAGGATTCTGTTAGAATGATATTTTATTCAATATATAACTATTTATTTAATGCAACTATCACAACTATTCTCAACAAAAAAATATTGCGATTATAATAATTTTCCATAAATGTGAGCAAAGCACGAAAGATTTACAGCCGAGCTAACAAGAAAGACGAAATCGGAATCGTACTTGAAAGGCCACTTACCGACGCTTACTTTCTACAAGAATATTTATAATGAAGCGCACGGAAGCTCAGTTTTCACTGCGACCTCAGCGCATCTCTTTTCTATTGTTATAAGTGTTTGGAGATGATATCTTTTCTTTTATAAAAAAAACGATACTTAATACTTCCTAACTGAATTATGAAATTACACGAGTAAAGTTTCCGAATTTTAATTCGATTTAATTCAATCTTTGATAAGAAATTTAGCAGACACAATTTAAATTCTACTTAATTTTTATTAAAAATAAAAATTCGCATTCATGAAAGATATTAGTCTGAATATTAATCACTATTTACTCTTTTTTAAGTAAATTTAATAAGATACTCCATGAATACTTCAAATCTAGATTTTATTTAGCAAAAACGCTGTCAGTGAAGCGATAAAATTGGGTCACGAAATCTTAGTCATAGCGCCGATTTTTCGGAACCATATTCGATCTCATATATTTTATTTATGAACTCTTATGCTACGTATAAAATTCTTTTTATTTTTAATAAATCTGTGTTTACTAAGATTTGATGAGAAACAGAAAATATTTAATTATCATTCTTTCCAATGATCATTCATCACTGTGATGAAACTATCAAAAAAAATCTTAATGAAGAAATTAAATCAACAAAATAACAGTGAAAAGTTTGAATAAAAATTTATAATCTTTTGAAACATAATCTCCGAATTACGTTTCCCATGATTGAAAAAAGCCAGATCTTTCCGTCGAATATGGCCAACCCTGTATAGCAATAGAGTGATAAAACAAAATAACTTAAACGATTCAACACGCAAAGAATATAGTATAGAAATAACTATCTTGGTTTTCCGTCTTCACGAGACGACTGGCCCGAATCTTGACAAAATTTTCCAGCTATTCAGAGTACGATAATTTCACGGCGACATAATAATTTAACGAAGAAAGAAATGGAAAATAAGACACAACACCACGATATATTCTGATGAAGGTGGGGAACCAATGTGAGACCAAGGGACGCTGTTGCGGGAAAGCTGATGCCGGTGAAAGCAGTGGACGCCTTCTTAGATCGAGACTCGTGAGACATCGGTTTAAGCCAGTCCACGTGCAGAAGGTGTATTGTCACAGCTTCTCACCGTCACTCCGGTGAAGTGTCATAAGGCGCCTTCAACCTTTTGACATTGTTTCTCGATAGTACATACGCGTCAGCGGTCTCCAAGAGGAGGCTGCGTCTGTTGTCACCTTCTGTAGAAAATTTGCCACGATAGATCGAAACTATTGCAAGAGAAAACAGTGATATCAAAATGGCGATGCTTACACAGTGCTTTGGGATTCCAAAGTTATTCGAAATACCGTGACCCTCGCGAAAGCCTGTGACGAAGTGAGAGAAATTGTGAAAGAAATTCGACCATGAATCACATTTGCTACGTTCAAGATTAAGGATTTGCAATCCGGGATTAATCAGTAACCAAATCTAATCAAATGCAGTCTAAGATTTTGTTCAAAATTGAAAGTTTATTGTTCACATGAAAAAAGAACAAGAAGCTAGCTTTTCAAAGAAATTAATGGTGTGTCAATTAATTCCTCAATCGTTTTTGCAAGTGAAATTTCAACTAGTCGAATCTCATAAGAGAAACTTGACTTACAGCTTCCAACTAAGTCAAGTTTCTCTTCGAATAATTTCGGAGAAACTTGATTTAGTCTTCACTTGTGAGATCTCTATACTGTTCTTCATCGATCGTAGTTAATGGAGAAGGAAATGGATCGTTCATGAATTATCCTCACTGTAGTGCGCCCCTTTTAACTTTCAAGTGTGTGCAGTGAGATCACGATGATGCGCAAGGTATCCTCGAAGTGACAAGCGGAAGTCAAAGTCGATCATGAAGATCATGCTTGGAGTGTTTCTGATCACCGTGGCGAGTGCTTTCGATCACCATGACACTTATTCGTGGAAACACAGGGAGGATTGTAAAATTGCAACTGCAAGCCGATCGATTATACCGATCAAAATTAAAGAATCTCGTCTACAGCGTTCCGATACATATCCATCGAGAAGGTTAAATCGGCGCGAGGACAATGTTCTTCAAAACTCACCGAGAAGGTTCGCGATGGTCGACGATTCGAATGAGCATCACGATCTCTGGAAACCCGAAACCACCAGGATGAGACAAGATCTCACGCGTGAGAATCGAGCCATTGAGAGCAACCTGAAAAACGTGATAGGCATACCGTCCAAGGTCGAACAGTATCAGTACTTTTCGAATTTTCCGTACGGCGGTGATGAAACCACTGACGCCATGTTGGAGAACACGGATCATCCGAAGAATTCTATGTTCTCTGAAGATACTCAAGATCATTTTTTGAATCATAATACAGAAGAGATGGATTGGAGCGGGCAGGAAGTATTCGAAAAGAACCTGCAAAATGAAGAGGAACAGGAAATAAATATCCAAGAAGTACTGAATGAAATCAAACGAAAGAGATTAAATGGAGTGCATGACGAAATGGTAGACGGACATCGACAGGGCAGAAAGAGGAAGTTGACCAGCCAGCAGCAAGGTGCCTTGCTAGTGGAAACGCTCAGGAAGAAGCGAAACTACACCAATGATCATCGTGGACATAACTCCAATCTCCAGAACGGCCTTATGGAGATGTTGGGTAGAAGTATGTAGGATTTAAAATGGGACAAAAATAGGATATAAAAAAAAATTAGAAGTACTGTTAACTAAATAAAATATATCGATCCTGAAAGTGAATTTGTCGTAAGATATAAGACCGTAAATTATGAATCAAATAAATTATTTGATTGAATGAATAAGTAAAAAAAATATAGGGAGACAGATAATATTTTGTATCTGATATTTTCAAGAGTTTGTAAAATGAGATATTGGAATATCACAGATTTTCTACTATTGACAAAATATGTCGTCAGCCACAATAAATTATTAATGCAAATGGACATATTAAAACGATAGGATACATTTCATAACAACTGATATTGGTCCTTCAAAAGAAGACGCGCTACGCAATTAAAATTACAATCACGATAATAAATAAACAAATATATCGATATCACAACAGACGTTCATTTTAAAATGTTTTTTGCAAACAAATTCTTGATTAAATTATTTTTTAGTCCTCCAAAATTCCTGCTTATTAATCATTTCTCATCTATTCATATTAAAATAATCCCATTAATAATAAATTAATAATTTAATATTACTATTAAAATAATCGGTAAACGTAATACTACTATATACGTAGATATTAATTGATATGTGGAATTTATTTCAGTGATACCGCAAACGTGCAAATACAAAGGTGCGAGGTTTGAGTGCGGCCTCAGCATTAGCTGCGTTTTTAGTGGTGGTCGACCACTCGATTTATGTTCCGGAGGTTTAATATGGACCTGCTGCGTGGACGACGAAGACGTACCCGAAAAAGTACCGCGACCGACTGTGGGTCTGTTACAGAATGCCAGTAAGTTTTCTCGCACTAGAATAAAACTATATATATCCCAAATATGTATATTAAAAAGGCATACGTGTGCATGTAGTCTTAATATATAAAATATAATGCCAGTAGCACTTTTTTCTTTATAAAAATAAAAAAGTTTTGCATTAAAAAAATCAAAATTGAAAATACGGTGTGCTAATTTTTTAGTATAAAAAACATGGAACTCTTTATTTTTATGTAGAACTATGAAGAGTGGATTACTGTCATTTTCTTTTATATTAATTTAGAATATTATGCTAACTTCACAGATCCACATGTCAAGTTTAATTAATATAATTTATTAATATTTTATTTAAAAAACGTTTTTCTCTAATGACTTTGTAAGTTAATGTACAAGATCTTACTTCTGTAAAAACGTTTTATTTTTTAAAGCACTTTAATTATATTAATCTAAACGATATGATCGCATAGTATATTTAAGCAAACCAATAGGGTTAATCTACTATTTAAGGAGGAGACAATGAAAATGTCGTATGTTTTTCTCAAGGAAGAAAGAGTTTTTAATTCAACGATGTGTCTCTCAATTAACTCGTGAAGTCCTTTTATCTACCGTCATGCCGTTGTAAATTTGCGACATCCTGAAAGAAGGTTCGTGTTCTCCAATGTCACTAAACTAAGTTTCTGAACCGAGACTTCCGAGATTGTATCGCGCTGTTAGCATCATTTGCTCGAGAGGAATTTCCGTAAACGCTTTTAAATTTTATGGTCAAATAGTCAAATCTCGCGACGATTACGATAAAATAACATATTCGATGTATACTCTCTGCATGCAGTATAAGAGAGATTCGGATCATATTTAGGAGGTGAGGAAGCGCAAAGAGAACTCAAATGATAATTAAAAGAGTAGGAGATGTAACGTTACTTTTTTAGATTAACGTTAGGGATTAAGATGAGATTAGATCGCGAGAAGGTTGAGAACGCTTGATTATCGTGAACTGAAAGGAGACACCGGCTGGAAGTAACCTGATTTCTATCCGACATCCGAAATTACACAACCAACAGCGTCCAGCTAGTATGTCGCTCGCGTACCAACGATGCGACAGTACGGCCAGCACTTTCAAATACAGTTATTCACACCTAGTTTACGCGACGGCATCGCGTTGTACGCCCGGAGAACTTTACGCGAGCGTGCTTTCAGCAAGTCGCTCACCGTAACCGCGTAACTATCAATACAATGGCACAAATAGAAGCAGGCGAGGAAACGATGTCACCGACAGAACAAGACAATTACAAATTATATTTTCTTATGACATTTTTATTCTTTTACATTTGCTTTCATTCTTTTACATTTCTCTCTTTCTCTCTTTCTCATTATATTAATCACGCGTAGACGAGATGCAGATTACTAAAAGCCATCTATTGGAAAAATAATGGATTTCTTTTTACTACACCTAATATATTTATATTATATATTATACGTATATTCTTTATCTCATTATATATTTTACAGTACATGGTTTTGTCTAAGTACCGATCACGTAACTTTTTCCTTAAGGCGGAAACATAAAAAGTGAAAAATTTCTCCATTAATTTCAATGATAAAAATTTTCACTTTTCACATTTCCGTCCTAGAGACAAACTTACATAATGAATATCCTGATTGTGTTTCCTGGTTGCAATGAACAATTAGAGAAAATAATGAAAGTGAAGAAAAATATTATTATTATTATAACATTATTAGTACATAATAATTTTCTATAGGTATTTATTTCTCGAATAAATTTATTCTAAATTGACAGTCTTTAATTTTTTAACTGCAGTGATCAAAATATCAGTTGATACATAAAGCATAATTATAATAATCACAATATTATTGGACTTAAGATTGTACAATTTCGACTAAAAGTATCAACCAAAGAATCAGATAAAAAGTCAATATCAGTTAAATTAGCTCCAAAATTGCTATGAATACGTCCTGAAATCATACTGCAAAAAAATAAAACAATAAATAATTTGGCCTACAATGGCTCTATGGAGCGAAATGACTACATTTTGCAGTTTTAAGTGAATAATTTTTGAACGTAAGTAAATCCAAATAAATTTTTGCACAAACATTTATTAATGTACATAGTTTGATTAATATATACATAAAAAATTTGATTAATTAGTAATTCTACGACTTTATCAAATTTGAAAATAAGTACTATAGACGTATAATAAAATAATATGAATTGTTTATATTTTTGGTGATGTTTTGAAATATGATATATTATACATATACATCCTTAAATTTGGCCGCAGAGCCACAACGCGAATGATTCCGAGTAGCTAATAGCGACATCGTTACATTGCCCAGCGTTTACCCTAAATCTCGGGCACCAACAGTCATACGTGGATGACGACGTGCACATTTACGGCAGCGCGATTAGGCCCAACAGGCCCTCGCACAGCCAAGATACCCATCGGCCCACGTATATGGATGGTGTCAGTAATCCGACCAGCCATTACGATTCATCTTACGCGATCTGGAACCATAATCGGCCGAACGATCTCGCAGTCGGCCAAGACCGACCGACGTTCACCACTCGTCCGTATCACACAGTTCAAGATTATCCACAGGACGAGTACAACAGCGGCTATCCGCCCGCCGCTTCCAGTGACCCAATCGAGGACTCGTCCAATGCCATGGACTACTCCAGATACCGTGGTAATCGCATGAGAATGCACACAGATTATTGCACCGAGTGTCGCACGATATGTGTCAAGCGCACGAGTCGGAGGACTCACTGAAAACTTCGGTGAGTTCAGATTCCGAAGATTACAGACACGCAAGAATCCCGTCGTGTCTCTGTAATATGGGAAATTGAGCTCACCTCGAAATTGTATTCCTTACAGTTAAAATTTATATCGCTTCAACCGTCGACCCTCTGCTTTTTTATGTTTATTGCTATCAATTTTGTTCGCAATAAATTGAGACCTGGCGAATCTCTTAGGTGCACTTAATTATTGATTTGAATATGCTCGTTCGATGTTGCGATCGATTTATTCTAATCATTTGGATTATAAGTTTATGTGATTTATATCAACAAATATCAACAGATAATTATTAGACTTCGTATCAAATATCAGATTTAATTTATTGATGTCGAGAATGAAAGCGTTGATTTTAAAAAATATAAAGAATTACAGTTTCGACGGAAGTCAGTATGAAATATACGAGACAAACTGGACGAATTTCACAAGATGAATGACATCGAGACGATACAAAATATTTATTATTAAATATATCAGTTAATAATAATAAAATTTATCTATAGTGGATCCCAAATGACGGAGACAGTATTTAAACATGCATACAATGTTTCGCATGGAAACCGCACAAACATGCTTTCATCACATCGCACATTTTTTTGCACAGTGTTGCTTGAAAACAATCGAGAAATTGAATTTGGAGGAAAAAAATGAGAGAATACTAAAATAAAAATGGTTGGCCGAGAACGAGAGATAAAACAGAAAAAATGAAAAACAAGGAGGACAAAAGGAGAACTGGATAACTGTATGAAGCAATATGGAACAAAGAAGAAAATTATATTTTAATCGTCCTCTTTCCTTTTAAGCATTGAAATATGAAGATAGGAATATGAGACAGAATATTTTAGAATATCAAAACTGGTCTTAACTTTACAACAAAAATATACAATTTTTAATCGTATATATTATGCATTATATGTATATATTTTTTATATATATATATATATATATATATATTATGTTATTAGATTGCACGTTAAATACAAAATGTGAAATTAAAAATCTAATGTAAAATGACTAATTTCACGTGTATAATTATGTAATGAACATCTCATATTCATATCTTCTCCTATCTTAAGCAAAATCACTAAGAAAGTTTCGCAACGATTAATTGTAGATAATGTATCTCTATAATCTGCCGTAATAAACAGAGTTCCTAAAGTCGCGCGAACTTTCTACACTGTGTGCCATGTCTATTTTCTGCTTTCAGTCTTTCACCAAAGCGCGAAGAATCTTAGAGTAAACATCTAGGTACCAGTTTAATTGCAGATAATTGTAGAAAGTATCAGTTAATAAATTTTTTTTTTTTAGTGTGAGCTTATCTTCTGCATCGCATAGTCTTATTTTCTCCTCCACACGCACAAACATTATCTCTTCGATCATTGATCCCCAAATCACTTTTGTATCATCACGTGTTATCACCAACACATTGAAAATTTTCACTTGAACGCGTAAGGTCGTGCAATAGCTAACATAGATGATACTTTCAGGCTGTGGCGAGCTCTATACGAGGAGTAATAGGATCGTAGGTGGACACTCGTCTAGTTTCGGTAGCCATCCGTGGCAGGTAAGATCCTTACAATTTTCTCCTCTCCTCCCCTTAGTTATAAATATATCTCTCGTGAAGTGACACACTCTTCCTTTCTGCATTATTCATCGGGAACGAGCCATCAATTTGCTCGGTTCGCCTAACGCAGAGAGGGAGGAAAATCTATTAAATCTTCTCTAAAGGTCGCGAGCCGTGACACGGATTCGGATACATATTTCATGTAACGCGGCTGTAAATAGACCTCTAAATATTCTCTTTGTTGCAGGCCGCTATTCTTAAGTCAGGATTCTTACAAAATAAGAAGTTGTCTTGCGGCGGCGCCTTGCTGAACAATCGATGGGTGGTCACAGCGGCACACTGCGTCGCGACGTTAGTATTGGCTATTATTGTCGACAGTTTAGTACAATAGAAATATTGATATATGTATATCTTTTATGTCAGAACACCAAATAGCAATTTGAAAGTTCGACTCGGGGAATGGGACGTTCGAGACCAGTCGGAACGACTTGTCCATGAAGAATTTAATATCGAGAGAAAAGAGGTTTTTCCTTTAAATATTAATACTTTTAAGTTTTATTGATTCAACAGTATATGTCCAAGAATTCCACGTTGCATTGCAACATATGTAATATTAAAAAATAAATTTCAAAATACACACTCACTTATTTTATCAACGCATATCTTTAACCAATAAAGCATGATAACTTAATAATAATTATGCTAAAATAACAAAATAACAACAGATACATCCGCAATATTCTCCTACCGACTTTCGAAATGATGTGGCTTTGGTGAAGCTGTCCCGGATGGTAGCTTTCAAGCAGCACATCGTCCCGGTTTGCCTGCCGGCGAGGAATTTGAAGCTCTCCGGCCGAACCGCAACTGTCGCTGGTTGGGGACGAACCAGACATGGTCAAACTTCGGCACCAACCGTTCTTCAAGAAGTCGACGTTGAGGTAGGTGCATTATCGACCAACGTACTCATCTTTGATGATAACTTGTACTCGTCTTTTCAGCCAAAATATGCGTAATAAAAATAATATGCAATGTACCATACAATACAATTCTGTAAACTGTTTTTACGGTTTTATATTAATTTGTTTCTTTTATGTTAATTAATTCTAATATTATTAAGTCGTATAAAAAGAATTTATTTGCCACAGATAAATTCGTATTAATTAATTATTGCTATGTATATAATATTCGTAATAAATGAAAAACCGCGGATACTTTTTAAATGACCCAATATATATGTATGTATGTTACATATTTTCATTTAGGTAATACCGAACGATAAATGTCAAAAGTGGTTCAGAGCAGCCGGAAGAAGAGAAACCATACATGACGTATTTCTCTGTGCGGGATATAGACAAGGCGGACGAGATTCTTGTCAGGTAATCAATCAAAATAGAATACTCCAAGAAATATTCGATATTAATTCACTATTAACTAAACACATGTGCAACTAGGACACTGTTTACAATTTGACTTGTAATAGGGTGATTCTGGCGGACCGCTCACAATGTCGGTGGAAGGCAGACACGTTCTGATCGGTTTGGTTTCCTGGGGCATCGGTTGCGGTCGCGAACACCTACCCGGTGTGTACACCAATATCCAGAAATTCGTGCCCTGGATCGATAAAGTTATGAGCTAAAACGGAGGAGCCTCAGTCCTTCGAAGGACGAATTGTTTTATCCGAAAAAAGGAAGAAAGAGCACAAAAAGAAGAAAGAAGATATAAAGACGTGAAGTTACCAAAGCTCTTATCATGCTTTCAAAGACTTTCACAATCGTGCTCGATTATGAAGAATTAGGCACTCTTTCGAAAGTGCCAAAAAAACATAATGATTTTTAAAGCGTTGTTATATGAAGATCATTAAGTATATCCGAAACTAGGAATAAAAAAGTAATCAAAAATTACAGTTGATGTATTCCAATGATTAATTAGCACGTAAAGTTCTTGAGATGCTAATTAGTAGTAATAAGTGAAGATATTTAATATATAAACATCATTTAAGCTTATAAGCTTTGTTGTTACTCGTATTAAATAATTTATTGTCATACATACATATATATTAAAACGAAAAGATGTTTCCAAATTTAGAAATATTCGTCTTATTAATACGATAATTAACATAATTTTTTTTATAATATTAATTCATATTACATAAAGTTTTACAAATTCAAGAAATAAGTATTTTGAATGTATTTAAAAAATTTATTTTGAATCAAAATATAAGATTTATGAAAATCTATTGTTTTCGTTTTTGATGTTCATTTGCATCTTTTTACATTCGAGATATTTCAAAATATGCATGAATATTTTCTTACCATTTGTCAATAGAAACTTATTAGGATTCACAAGATAGCTTTGCACCGTCTGCAACATAAGCAGTATTTCGTGCCCAAATCTCTTCTGAAGAGATTGCAAAATTTCCATTTGAAACGCTTATCTATGTCTCTTCCATTTATATTTGAAAATTCATCTAACTTGTGTTATCTGATTATCTAGCTCAATAATATCTATCGATCACACCCGGGATTTCAACATATACGTTTTCTTTTGCCGACAGGAATGCATAGCTGAATTATCTGCTCCAAGCATGCATCCTGTGATTAAATGTGAAGTAAAAAAAATCAGGGTAGAAAAAATGATTTTTTAAGAATATCAGCTAGAAAATGGCGATTGCAAGGTGATTGCAAGGAGCAAATTTCTTGGGAAATAATACTCTTATCTACCTTAAGTAATATTTACTAATCATACTTGAACATTATAGAAAACATGAGGTTAAAAATTATTTAAAAAAGTACAATCAATAAAATTAAAATTGCTCCAAACAGGAAAATATGTTTGTGCATTAAAATTTTATATTTATATTTATATTTATTAGGTGTTGGAATTAATTCGTAGCGTTTTACAAGTGATGGGAAGTACTTTCATTAATATATTTTTTAATGCTCATGTGAAATAAATAACATTCTTTCATTAAAAAACGCTACGAATTAATTCCAACACCTAATATATTTATATTTTTTAAATGGGGGGATAAAAATAGATACTTTCATTTGAATTAAAACAGAATTGTTTGATTTATTTTCTAATGAAAACTTGAAAATACACTAAAAAAAAAATCTTAATTTCAAAGAAATATTTCTTTGTTCGTATTAAAAAAAAATTATTTCTTTGAATCAATGAAAATTTCTTATTATATAATATTTTATTTTCAATAAAAATTACATTGATCCAAAGAAATAATTTTTTTGTATACGGGCAAAGAAATATTTCTTTAAAATTAAGATTTTTTTTCAGTGTACATATCATTTAGGTTGAGCTAGGTAATAGATTAATACAATAGAAACTTGGCGCCAGTTATTGATCAAATCTTTTACACAAATAATAATGTATATCATTTGGTTTTTTTTTTTTAATTTGGTACAACAGATTTTTTTCAAGCAGTGCGTCTATAATTGATATCCTGTTTTAAAATTTCTTTTTAAGTAAAATATATGAAAAAGTTAAAAACAATAGTAAAACATAGAAAAAAAGATATGTAAAAAATCTTGTTTGCATTAAATTCCTTAGTATTGATACCTTTGTATTGATTTTTCGACAAATTTAACAAATAAACTCTTCTTTTATTGTGACAAATATAATTCATGCATTTGCTATCACATTATTAATTTATGATAAACTTTTCGATTTATTTTAATACTTTTATTTCAAAGATTTGTAGAAGAAATCAATGTTTACAACAAATATAACAGTTTCCTTCAATTTCTCGTGATTATAGATACATGCATGTAGAAAACGTGTTCTTCGCTTCAACGTCGATAAATTACCTTTTGTTATCGACTATCTACAAAGATGGATACCACCTATCCATTTGCCCATAAATTCCCAACGCAGGATAACTCGAAAGTTTCAACATGCACCTCTGATAATATAAAGAAATATTATATACATGTACTAAGATATTTTTAAAGAAATATAATTGAAAAAGATTTCGATATAATTTTATAATTCAAAGTCAATTTGCAATTTAATTAATCTCATTTCACAAATTATCATTACAGTTTTTAATCTCTTTGAATGCGTATTTTTCAATATTTAATTTTGTATTTCATAAATTAAATAACTAAAGTACAAACATTCCATCAATTAAAAATAAAAAAATCGAGTAGAAGAGAAGTTGATATCCTTGAGATGAACCGGCGGAAAAAAAAAAGAGGAATATTTTAATTCTTTCATTTTAGGTTCCAAACTGTATTTATCCGCTCCTGCTCTCGGCAGAAGCAGAAAGAGAACGGGATTGGTCACAGAGAATGCGCGAGAAGTGCACCTACCCCGATGCAGGAAGAGGAGAGGTGGAAAGAGGGAGAAAGCGAGAGCAATGGTGGAGGGTAAGTTGCTAATTAGAGCCAGATTAAACGCTTGTCTGGGGAGCCATTTTCCTTGCCGTTCCTCACCGTAGCCGAAGGAGGATGAGCGGCGTAGCGAGACGATGAGGGAGGGGGAGGGGCAGGAAAAATGGGGGGACTTGCGGGGGCAGCTGAGGCTGCGAGAAGCGAGGGAGGGCGAAAGGACGACAGGACGACGAAACGCCGACGCCGGCGGGAGAGGCGGGCTTAATGAAAAGTGTTTGCCCCGTAAAAGTTAAGATTAATTGGCGCTCGGGGGGTGGTTACCGCGATAATCAGCCCGGACCAGTGGTTTTCAAACCCTCTCCAGCTGCCCTGCCGATCGTATTCTTCTTCGGGCCGCGATCGAATACGTATATTAGCCACAAGCAAAAGTTCCTCCCAAACTGCTCGTCGTGTTACATCGTATCGCGCGAAAACATTTATACTTTTTAATACTGTCCCGTATCTCTCAAGAGAATGAAAAGTGCAGTAAAACTTCGCCGATGTAAACATCTCGCTCTCGAAATTTAAGCACAATCTCGAGAAACGAAGTCCGGAAGAATCTAAGTAGTTGCAGAAAATCATTTCGAAATCAAATAGGTTTCCACCAATTATGAAACTCATGTTTTCATGGATCTGTAATATTACAACGCGATAGAAATTGTGAGAGAAAGAGCAAGAGCATTTTCCAATGAGCAAAATTTTATTTTTGTAAACTATTCTTCAATTACGAATTCTCGACAATTATAACATTATAACATTCAATTAAATGATCATTTAATTAAATTTGAGAATTTAAGACCTGTCTCTATGAGCTTTAAAATGAGATCATTGTTTAATTTTTACATATCACAATCGCTTTTTATTATTTCAATTATTATAGTCCGTATTCACCTTTCACTTTTATCTATAAATGCGAGCATTATTTATTTCTAAGATTCTATATGTAGTGTAAATTATGTTATATGTAATTATATAAGATAAATACGAATACTTAATGTTTTACATTTCTCTTGTATTTATACACAATACATGTCAATTATTATTGAAAATAATTAAGATAAAAGCCTCAAAAAGTATCAGTTTAAAATCTTAGAAGCCTCTTCTCTTATCATATTTTGCAAATTATATGTGAAAAGTCAGTCAAAAGTAATCTGCAAAGCAGCAGTCTATTATCGGCGATAATCATACGGCAACATAATTAGAGAAATTTAATTACGTCTTTCCGAGCAACGCTTTCGTTCACGGTTGAGCACAGCTGGAATGGGAGGTTAATTTGGCGACACCTAGTTTCATTAACAACGCCATTAAAAGTAATGGCCGGTGAGGGGGCAAAGTCGGTCGCGAAGCCTCCTAGGGGGCTGGGAGATTCTAATTACGGAATAGGACTTCCCTGGTGGAGTACGTAAGGTGATGGGTAGGGAACGGAGAGGAGGTCAAACGCCGGATAGGGAGGATGGGCCATCGAGTCGAAAGACGCCATGATATTCATTAAACGGCATAATTGCACCCTCCGGAACGGAGCTCGCGTAATTGTTCCGAGCACGACGACGGACGTCGTGAAAAACTTATCGTCCGAACTGATTATTGAAATCGCGCGATTAATTTTCGCATTTGAAATGATAGCTAGAAACGAGCAAGACATTTTCTATGAAATCTTGTTACACAAGTTTTGATGAAAGTATATAATTAAGATTATTAAAAATTATATGCCGAATTTTTTATGTATCGTTTTATGTATTCGTATCGTGTACGACAATATGGTTAATGTAACAAGACGATAAACGTATAGATAAAAAGGTAAGGTGGAATGATAATAAAAATGTCTGTGTAAAGACAATGAATGATTTTCATTAATTGAATTGTATTGAACAAATTGTATATATCTGTTCAAATTACATATCCAAGCTGATAAAGAGGATAATGAAATATATCAAGATGCGATAATATTTCGCACGTAACTTTAATGGAAAACTTATAAATCAATTATATGGTTTCATTTGCCATTATCACCCGTTAATCTAAAGTGGAGCGACGTAGCTAATGACAATGATGGCTTATTTATCGCAGTAATAAAATAGCCATTTCATTAACCTATTTATACCAATAAAATCGCCATGCACAATCCGTCTGATAAACAAACCTACAGTGATTCATACGCATTTCTGTTATCAGCCATATTAAGTATAATATTATTTTACGTAATTATGCTAATTAGAAATAACAAAAAATAATATAAATGAACATAATTTAATTATAAAATTTCATATGTAATATTTAAAGAGATACATCGGCGCATGGCACTTTACGAGATTATCATATACACACTTATCAATAACAGATATATTGATAATTACCATCGTATCGCGTTAAACAATATCAAATTAAAGTTTGATAAGGAATCAATGTAACTTCAAATTTTCCACATTATATATAGCAAATGAATTTCTAACAAAATATAATCATAGAAAGACAATTTGTTCATTTCTTTTTAATTTGCATAGAATTTGAATAGAATTATAATTGTCACGAATAAGAGAGAGATAAAACAAATTCAATAATACATCCCGCAATTTTAAAATTATATTAAAAACCTTTACCACATTAAATTTTGCCATTTATTTATATTATACTAGCTAATAAAAACAAGAATATTATGTGAACAAAGTCTTTTAACTTACTAATTTCACAAAATTATAGATAAGATATAAAATTTGGGATGCCCTACCCTAAATATTACTTTAGCGACATATAAATGAGCAAAGAATTGAAATTAGTTTGATAAACGAGCAAATGGTCGATATGACTCAATTAATGATATTTAATTTTTATTTACATAAATATAAACGCTTTGCGATAAGCGAATATGCGACATCAATTAGGACTTATCAGCGGACACCGATAGCTAATCGAAACAGCAATCTTATCTTTCGGATAAGAAGTGCGACGTGTGAATTAAGCATTATCAAATTGTTAATTATTTTTTGCCAAAGAGAGACGCAAAAGCACAGAGTGCTTTCTTCTCTCTCGCACCTATACTTGAGCTCGCTAATTTATTCTGAATTCTTGATTATCGAAAAAATCCCGAAATCTAATAGACTGCCAATCAGCATTACCAAATGAGAGAATAGTTATCTACACTTTGTACAATTGTGCGACGTTTACACCGTTCAAGTTAAATTTTATAAATCTGTCGACTTAATAGGGACATCATCGCCATTTATACGAACATTTTTAGAGACTTTTGAATATTAATTCTTTTCAAATATCTTACGCGAAATGAATCTAGTTTAATATTTTTAAAAATATTGCAATCCTCAACTCCGAACATTAATTTCTAAATGTTAATGTTAAATTCAATGACATAATTATGAGATCGCACTTATCACTAATAAGACATATGTGATTTGTTTGCGTATTACTTAGCAATATTATTTTTCGATTGTTATAATATTTTTTAAAGATATGATCCCACAAATTTGTTTTTAAAGGTCATTCTTGAGTAAAAGGCGTTTTACGAATTTGTTTTCGAACGGCGATACGAAGAATTCTCGTTTATCGTGACGGAGCATAATCGATGGTTAAAAATCATTTTATGTTTGCTCGGTAGCAAGAGGGTGACAGAAAGTTACCTCTGTATATGCCAGAGAGGTCCACAATATGATATACATATATGTTTGCTACCTGCATGGACCCTGATATATCGACAATGGCGTAGAATGCATTAATATCCAAGGGCTCATATAAACAGTAAGGGCTCATACGAACGAAACTTAAAATAATGATGAATCGCATTTTGCTATCACAGTTTACGTGTTTATAATTAAAATATTGCAATAAAGAAGAAATATTTTAAAACATAAGAAGAATATGCAAAAATAGTTGTCCAACTATATAACTTAAATGAGATTAAGAACACGTGAGTATAATAAAAAATATATAAATAAAAATATAAAATAACAATAAGAAGTCAAGTATTATATAAGTATATAAAGTAAATTACAACAAACCATAAATTTCATCTAACGCATCTAAATTTATATCGTTAGGATTTTTTCTTCCGGCAATTAAATTTACTTTTTATGATAATAAGTAAAATTATAAATTTGAGATAAAATAATTAAGATAAGAACAGAAATAATTTTATGAAAGAAAAATTCGATAAAATGATGAATTCAGCAAATTGCAGATTAACAGCAGATTAACCCCCTTCTTTAAACACTTGGAAAAATTTAAATTTTCTTAAAATTTTCTCTGAATTTTCTCGAAGTCTTAGAAAAGTAGGTTGAACTACTGCCGTGTGCACTGTGTTAAGCTTTCAAAATATATTCTAAGGAAATAGCATGTGTGTCCACGACACTGATGCGATAACATTACGGGAGTACGTAGAAACGTATCGAGAGAAGAGTGAAAACGAGCTCTTATTTGGCTACATACGAGCAAACGAGGAGAGCGAACCATTTACCTTCCAAGCACAATGTTCGTGGTGGGACCACGAAGTGGACGACATCGGGTGATCCATCATTTTTCGATTGTTAAACGCCTCAAGTATCTAGACGCGACGAGTATCTTCACGCATCTACATTGAATTATTATCAATTTTTGCATCGCTGAAGAATCTTTTCCAAGTTTTAAATGTATAATCGCATTCTAAGTAATAGTCGCGTAAATGTACGTATATATATATGTGTGTTTAAATGCTGTACGCTTAATAAAATTATAAAAAATTAATATTTGAGAAAAAAAGATTAGAATATAAGATAACAACATGAACCAAAGTATTTTTATCCGACAAATTAAGAGATATATATCTATTATATGCGTAATGATCTATAAAATGTGTTTGTATTTTATTATGTCAAACTTATATGATAAAATAAAATATTTAATATAATAGTTCAGAAACCTAAGAATATTTTACATCCTTAATTTTTACTCTATTGTGATTAATGTATTTTAAATATTTTAATTTTAGAATACGTTGATTCTTTTGCCGCACAATTGTTGAATAATAATCATAATACTAATTATAAAGTATTTTAAAATTTAAAGAAATATTTATAATCATTAGAACCTCATTGATAATCAATTATTCGTTCGATTGATGTAAGAAACAGTTGATAAGGGGAATAATTACTCGCAAACGCGAGATGTGATATTAGACGACTATTAGGGATCTGATAACGCAACACGTATTATTGATACAATACTTCATTGCATGATGCTATCCAAACGGATATTCACTAATACGCATATCTCTGATTACATATTTTTCAGATAATCAGATATGCGCTATAATTAATCTCAATGACTTCGATCATTGCCATGATAAGAAATATTTTGATTATAAATGTGTCTATTCTTTGAAAATTATATATAATATATTTTATTATTATATTAGGTGTTGAAATTAATTCGTAGCGTTTTTAATGAAAGAATGTTATTTATTTCACATGAGCATTAAAAAATACATTAATGAAAGTACTTCCCATCACTTGTAAAACGCTACGAATTAATTCCAACACCTAATATATAATAATATAGTACATAAAACATATATAAATTTATGTGTAATTAACCAATCTAAAATTAATCAATATGGAAAGTTAAAGGATAACGGCAAGAAACAGAAGAAAAATTGTGGTAATTTAGCATTTATAGAACGAGAAAATATAGAACTTACAATATAAGAAACGGATCAATCCGAGGAGTTTACTGGAATAATTCGAAAAGTTAAGTTCTAGAGGATATTTTAATAAAAAAAAAAGTTTGATCGAATGAAAAAAATATATTAATTTCCAATGAGGTTCACGGATAATTTGCTTTCTCGTAATTCAGTACCTCAGTTTCTACCTCTATTTTCCTAATATCGAAGATATTAAGACAATAATTTGTAGACTGGAATATAATCCTCGTGAACCATCATGTTACGGATTATGTAATAAAAAAAGATTATAGTTCAAAAGAGATAAAACGGTTTTACCATTTTCTTCAAATTGAGTTTTACAAACTTACAGTAGGTGGCCATCACAGACTTGGGCCACAGTTAAATTAATGACACGATAATATCGATTACAGTCTTGATATTCATCGCGCGGATACCAAGAATCCCCAAGAAGACGCCGCGGAATCGTTCATCTGCTTGCACCCTTGCCACATTTTCACGCCTATTTGCTTCTCCTTCAGACTTCCACGGTCACGTGGAGAACCTTCGTGCGTCTCTTCACATCTCTTTCTACATCTCTCTCGCGCCGATCCTTCACGCAAGCTCTGATTGGTCGAGGGGGAAACTCCAGGGTGGCATTGCTATCCCCGTTGCACTCGATGGAAATATCTCGCTGTATCTCACCCCCGCCGAAGGATCTGTGGGTGTGTAGCTCGGACACGCCCGACCCGCGGTGGGCGTAGTCAAAAGCCAGCTGCAGCGATTCTATCTAGTGGGAGAAGCTTTTTCGGCGGACACGCGGTCACTCGCGACGTCACTTTGCGACGCGACGCCGAGCCGCTTGCTCGTGTCGTTGGCTTCGTGTGAAGATTGTGACTCGTTTAATCGCGGAATCGATCGGTTGCGAAGGACGATTATCGATCCATCAAGTGCGTATGACCGAACTATGAATCAGTTAACAATCGCTTCAATGACATGGTCATGTAATGATGTCCGAAATTGTGCAAAACGTTGCTGAGATTTACGCAGCTACACCTACTAGATCATCTATAATCAATTGATTTAAGGAATTACAATCGTCGCATGAAGACTTCGTTATAACTAAGAGTTAGTTTGCGTCAATCAGTCATTATTGTTTTTTTTTAGACATTTTTATGTACAATTCGTGATTTGAATCAGTGATTACGAAGAATACGAATCATTATATTGCTCAAGTGACTAAATTAAATTAAATTCCAATAGTGTTGACATTGCAAGAACATAATCGCATCAGAAAATATGTGTTAAAGATCTACAGTGATCGCAGGATATGGCAGCTATGCATTACAACGCGCAGATGGTTTCAGAAGACTTGCATCAGCATCCGCGACATCTCTATAACCTTCAACAAAGACTACAAGATCCTGGATCTTCGCCCAGATCGGAGGACGCCCGTTCGCCGCTGGACAGTCGAGTGAGATCGCTCGAAGAAGTGCGTTTCGTGGGTGCCAGATCACCAGACGTGGAAGATAGAGTAATCAGATATCATGAAGATGCCGGAAGTAAACGTTTCCCTAAAGACCATACGGGTCCTGTTTTTTTTCAGGACTCGGAGAACTCTTCCAGAAAATGTTTTAGCGATGAAATAGCGACAAGTCGTTGTCGCGAGCCAGAAAGTTCTCCCGGAAGAACGTCCTCGCCGCAAAATTACATCCTCAGCTCATCCAATCAACACAATAGCTCTATTGGTAAAACGTCCTTCTGCATCGATGCACTTCTGGGTCGCGCCACGAAGCAGAATGAGATAGAACAGTCGGCCGATCGACAAAAATCGTTCTCCAGAAATCACGGTGTCCAATCTGATGGTCTGAATCTTGTTAGCATTCAGGAACGGGAATCTCCCAACGCAATAAGATGCTCTGGGGATCAAAGAACCGCCTTGAGAAACTCTCTAAATCCTTTCATTCAGCATCATGAATCCGATTCGCCCAGTTTAGAAACTCGAGAGAGACACTCCTCCAATCGTGAGACTGTTCTTGGTCTCCATTCCAGCGATTCCGGCATGTCTGTCCAAAGGAGTCAGTTCAGGCCTGAAACGGGGACCAGCAATTATCGGAACGACCGGCTCGAAAATGTCGAGGACGATACGTCGGTTGACGTGGACCCTACGCGAACTGGAAGCGCCAGTCCCGGAAGCAACGCAAGTCGCAGTCCGGCTTCTAGTCCTCCAATATCCCCCGGTTCAGAGGATCCGTCCAGTAACGGAGTGCTAAGTCATCAGAGTCTTGCGTCCGGGCCCTACGGCGTTGGCGCGGCAGTGGTCAGGCAGAATCAGGGCCTTCTACTACATCCCGCGGGACCACTCATTCATCCCGGAGGATTGTACTATCATCCGGCCGGCGGTAGCGCCTTCCATTCGATACACAAGGAGGGTCAACCGGTCGGCCATCCCCAATCTGGAGGGCCTCATCCTCAGCAGCATCATATCCATCCACTCCAACTCGAGTGGTTCGCTCGGACCGGCATGTTATACCCAAGACTTCCCGCGGATTTGGCCGGTGAGTAGATTCACGCAATTAATCTAATTAACACAATGGCCGTTTCGAATGTCTTCATGTTATTGAATCGTTGCAGCTCTTGATAGTTATTATATAAAATGTACAGAAAAGAAAATATATTTCGCGACAATAAAACAAATTTTATATCGAAGAAAATTTAAGATATCATTTAAAAAATTTCATTGTACCTAAAAAGAGTATATCTAAATTCATATCTAATAAAGATAACATTTTTGGCAATACTGAGAGAAAAATTATAAAAAATTAATTTACTTATTAAGTATTTTAAATTATAACAATAATTTTTGTCAACAAATAGTAAAAAAGACGCATGTATTATGAGTGAATTACAAATTTAATTGATAATATGAATAATATTTTAAATTGCATCATTATCTACAAAAACATAAATAATGTCCATCAAAGAGAATTTATCGAAATGCTGATGCTTGTAATTAATTAAATATCATAATGATCGCCGCATCGAAGAACAATACAAGTAATTAAACGCATGATATCTGATGAAAATCGCAACAATTATCATCGCTATAAAAAACAACGTAAATTGAAATCCGCTATTTTATGATAAGATATCATTCATATGAATGTTTAAGTTATAATAGTAAAAAGAAAAAAAGTAAAAAATAACGATAAATCAATAATAATAAATCATATATTTTAAATAATATTTATCATGATAAGACAGAGAATTTTAAATTCCATTTGATAAAAATGTAATGAAGTAATTTTAAGAATTTTATTTTAAAAACTTCTATAAGAGTTTTTTTATCTCAAGATAAAAAAAAATACAATTCTTCGTTTCTCGATCTATGCTTCAAGCATTATATATTATTTACAGTAAATACAGAAAAAGGTATACATTTAATTTTCAAAAGAGGAATTTCTGAATTCAATTTGCGAGTCGCATGATTTTTATCATAATCTAGAATAAGATTACAAGTACAATTGGAAGGTACTATTGCAACGATTTGACCTTCATGTCAAAACCATTAATCCTGTTTCAATGCTTGATAAATTAATGATTCGATAATAATTTGCGAGGAAATCGAGGATTGCCGATAACAGTCGTTAAAGTCGATAACGATCCTCATAAATCGCTCTTTCCTAAGCCGACAGTGATGATGGCAGTGCCAATCCCAGAAAAAAACACGTTGATTGCGACTTTATCGCCGACCACGGATCTGCAACAAATAGCGCGCGAGATAGCACAAGAATAGACGCGTGCGAGTTCGTTTATTAAGAGTGTATTACACGTATTTTTTAAAAAAAGTTATGAAAAAATTAAATTTTTCTATATTGTATTGAAAGTAATACAAAAAGTTTAGTGGCAATTTAAAATGTAATAATAATTATTTCTATAAAAAGTAGACGTGTTTTTTAAAATTAAGTAAGACAATTTAAACTATAAAATTGTATTGTTAAATCTATTAATTATTAACCTTACTGAATAGTTTTATGTATATATATCATAGTCATTTTTGAATATATCATAGTCATTATAGAGAATATAAATTTCCAATTCACAATTCCAGATTCACTTTTGGCAGATTATATACTTAATACATCCTTCGGAATGTTCAAAATTAAATTTAGTTAATAAAAACTTATAACGATATTTAAATATCTATTTTCTTGTTACATAGTAAACAATGCAATTACAATACATTTCGCAATTACAAACAAATAATGAAATCTTATTTTTCTGTAAATTTCTATTAAAATTTACTTTAATCAGAATTTAATTCGTCGCTTAGTAATCAACGAAATGTCGAGCACACATGATTTTTGCAATCAAATTTTCATGAAAGAAAAAAGAAAAAAAAATTAAACTTCCTCGTCAGAAAATTCGCGGGATCAAGGGAGACGCGTATTGCGCAAAATCGAAATTCCTTGCATGGGTGAGTGGATCGTCAAACGATATCGTCGATTGACGGTAACTCATGCGTGGGAGGTTGTGTTATGTTAGCTCTCGACGGCTATTACCAGCTATTAACTCGAAAGTGAGAGGCAACGTCGAAAGACAGATTGCCGCTGCGATGAGCAGATAGTACATGTTTACGTGTCTAATGTACCGCTCCACCAGACCATATTGGCCGACTACACAAATTTTATGATCTCGATAACGGTGATATGACGTTTGCAACTATGTATTCTTCGAACATTTATCCTTAAAATTATTTTGAAAATAACTAATATAAAAATATAAGATATCAATTGTTCAAAGAAGGAATAGATAAGGAAGGAACAGTCGTCGTTTTTTGCTCCCAATCGAGAAGTGAAATACGTATACATTTTTTTATAATTTTTAAATTGCACAGAATAACGTGGAATAATCGGTTTCCCATAAACATGAAGGGAACATATGTAAAAATGTGAATGAATTGACTGAATGATTAAATAAACAAAGCATTTTTGCCAAAAATGAGACATACAATGATTTTAATGTTTTAACTTTCAAAAATATATGACATATAGTATATATATAACATCAAATGTACAATACATAACATTTTATTATGATTGAAATAGAGAAGAAAACAAACGTATGAAAACTCTAACTTTTTAGAGCTTGGTCATGGACTTTTAAATTTCGAACTCATAAATCGTAGACTGAAAACAGACACTTCAATCTCATACGCTTAAACTAGAGATATAAATCCCAGCCCATTAATGACAATTTAATTGTCAATTGAATACAATTATAATTGACCTTTGATGTCAGTTCCATTCATACCATCGGCATCAGCGTTAGTTGATGTGCCTCAGGAAGGTTGCGCAATCGGATTTAGAACCAAACATCATTTAGCCCTAAAAAGAAGTGATTCGATTTATATTTCAAGATTCGCGATTATTTGTGTGCTCCTGGTTCGCAAGCACTTATACGGTTGGAGGCAAAAATCGATTTTTATTTTTTCTTAGTCATTTTCAATTCTACATGGGTCGAAAATTATATACTTAATGATTATATTCCTTTTCTATTATAAAAAGATAATTATTATAGGAAATTATTATAAAAAAGAGAAAGAGAGAGAGATATTTATTATAGGAAAAAAATTTCTTTTAAGAGAGTCAGCTATCCTTCATTAAAATTTCTCAAAAATTTTTGCACATTTTGCACATATTTTAAATAACATTTCATCAAATCAGTTTCGTCAGTTTTTAATTAAACTTTCGCAATTCTTTCTGCAAAATGGGGAAGATGCATCCTTTCATCCAATCACCGCGTTTGTCCACAAAACCTTTATCCACGAGATCAACGAACTGCATCGCTTGCCAACTAATTCGCAAACCTTGCCACGAATCACAGAAGCTGTCTGAGAAATCCGAAGAAGGAAAAGGTAGAAAGGAAAGGTACCAAGTGGCAGCGAAGAAATTTGGAAGGTAAAAGGCAAAGGCTTGAGGGAGGTTGAGGGTGCAACAAGGGGTCTGGTTACCACGGTAAATTTCGCGCTCGGAAAAAAGAGCCGTGGCCACGTTGTCAGGCCAATCAGTCGAGGGCTTTTATCGAACAAATTGGTCAGTGAACGTATGGCGATGGCGGCGGTGGATACCCCGGGACGGAGGGAGGAAGGGTAGCAGAAATGAGAGGCGGAGTGGCGGCGGGGACGCCGCGGACACAAGTGGCGAACGGTGACGGGTGCGCGGGGTATTTCCTGTCAGATGATCCTGATTGGTAGTTGCCGAGCAATCCAGCGTCGACCAAAAAAGGCGAAAAAAATCGAGCGGTAGCGTAAAACAAGCGCAAAAAAGGGAAAACGCAAAAAAAAGAGTGAGGAAGAGAGAGGGCGCATATATGGGCGCGCGTGTGGCACGAAATAAAACGCGCGTCGAATACATTGAATGTGCCCCTGCCGCTACCACCCCCACGGCATGCTCGATGGAGGCCATCGTCGGTACACGGCTCGACTTGTTAAAAATTGCCGGCGGCCGCGCTGACCACCCCCGCGCGACATTCTGTAAATAACGTGGGGAATAGGAATGATCGGGGGGACGAGGGCGCGGAACAGCGAAGGGGGAGGATGATGCGAGCTTTTATTTGCGGAATATTTGTCGCGCGTTATGCCCGCGCGCGGCGACGCTACGACAACACCATGTTTCATCTATCCCGTGCCGCGCGTAACGGCGTATCGAAATTTAACTAGCACGCTATAAGCGGGATGTGTGCACGTGTCAGGGCCCGCGTATTGCACGATGTACCCCCGTGCCCAAACCGGCATCGCCACCCACCAACACCCCAAACCTCACGTCACCGCTGGCTGCTAGATAGTTATCCATATCGCGTTACGAATGGATGGCCCGTACCGCGGCCGCTCTAATTAGCGCGGTTCTGCGGCCATCGATTGCCGCCACCGAATGGAATAGCCATTGAAACGGCAAAACATCATCGTTACTATTACGGTCGTATTACTGGAATTATATGAGTAGGTGTGAACACCTTAGAGGCAAATTATTTTATTTCAAAATATGTCTAGAAAGATAAGAAAAAGGGTTAAACTAAAATAATAAACAATTATTTTTGGAAACTTTGATCGAATACTTATTGGAAATACTTCAAAATCAGTCACTTTGAAAATCATCTGGATGAAGAAAATAATTTGATTGTAAAAGACATAGGAAATGTAAGTTTTAGAATTGTTTGTAATCGATCAAATTTATTTATTTTTTACAAACGGCCCATAATTGTTATTCTACGACTTGCAAGGTACATCTAGAAATATTACTTCTTTTTATTAAGTATGCAATGATAAAATGGAGTTAAAGACTATTTGTATGCTATACATTTCCATATGTATTTAATAACATTGCATCAAGGAAGCATTAATAAAATAATTATGCAAACTACATCGTGTTCAACAAAGTTGTTCGTCTTTCACTGTACACTGGCGTATCTATATAACATTTTAGATGCTCTATATTTTTTTTTAGTTAGCATATGCATGCATCAATCAACAATGATCGACAGTAGTCGATAATTGGCTTTTGGATTAGCTTGCGAAACGTCATCGATTTTCCGATGGTGCGATAGTTATATAGGCACGCTAGCTATGATTAATCGTTCGCGCGAGTTGAAGTACAATTGTAATAATTACTGTCCCTCGCCGGGCACATCGGGAAGAAATAAATTATTCATCGCGAATTTATGGCCTTTTTATACGATACGCACGCGTTGAGAAAATCCTTAAGCGTTTTAACGATATTAATTGCAGGTACCGATATCAACGGCAAATATATAAATAATCGCGGAGGGCGCGATAAATCTCGCGTGCGATAAAACTGCTAACACGTGACTTTTATTTTCACTGTTATTTTACATATTTTAATGCCAATGATTTAATGACGGCAAATGTTTAATTTGCCGATTATGGAAATACAAAATTTTCCACGCTGACATTTTATTTCACGCGTTCGAATGCTTCTTATTTCGCAATACTGCCGGTAACATTATACTAAAGGTGCATTATCGAATTTAATATAAATATTGTATGAACTTTAAATATATATAAACAAGAGCGTAAAATAGTTTTTAATTAAATTATATCATTTTGATATGAAAAAAAAAAATGTTATCGGAATAACAGGATTTGCCATGTGTGAGCGTTTTCTTATTTCTTGGGAAATCTCTCTCCCATGTAAATGTAAATCGAGTTACAAATTCCTCTCTAATGGCCTGTGAAGGTCTGTGAAGATATTTTTTCAAGTTAATGGGGAGGCTCTTAGTAGAAGGCACAAACGAAATTAAGGGTGTGGTTTTATTTGCCGAAGGGCGTTGAAGAAAAAACAGCATTGCCATTTCCTTTTAGCACCAAGATATCGCAAAGTGAAATTAAATATCTTGAAAATGAACACCGTATAGTTTGGTAAACGCCGTTTTTATAGCGTTCACTCTAATCGTGTTTCTGTTTTTACGTATCGTCACTTGTATTTGCAGAGAATCAAATATTTTTTTTTTTAAATGAATGAAATAATTTCCAACAAAATTATTTTACTTCTACGAACATCATATATTAATAATGTAAAGTCGTATAGCAATATAAAACAATGGATAAATTTATTCATCCATTTTCGTGCGTAATTTATTCATAAAATAAAAATTTCTCATTCTTTTCTTTACGATATATAAAAAAATATACTATTTAAATTCATCTTGCAATATTAATTTTTTTTCTTTAAATAAAATCGAGCTATAAGGGATGAAAGACAATATCTCATCTGCGGACCACATTTCTTCAAAATAAATCCAAACTAGCGTTCTATTTAACTATTCCATTATCAATATATACAATCACTCAAATATTCGTACTTCGCGGTATATTTTATTGAATGAATCGAGTTTTCACCAAATCGACATTGTTCGGCCGAGGAAAACAAGCAGCCTCCCCTCGAGGAACCGCAATTAAGGAGGATTCGTTTCTTTACGGACAGTTCGATCGACAATTTAGCTTAAATCGACTTGACGAACCGTAAGGGTAGCGGCGTGACGATACGGCCCGAATCTCGTTTTTTTTTTCTGTTTCTCCTTTCTCTCTTTTTTTTCGAACCGATCCTGCCGTCCATACGAACGGAGAGAAACAATGGCGAGGAGATGGCGGCGGAAACTCTACTAACAAAAGGGGGATGATACTCGGGAGACAGAGAGCGCGCGCGCGAGGGGTTGGCGGATGATTTAATTAGTTAATTGTGCGTCATTCATCCGTCTATTCATCCCCTTCGCAGCCTCCCACATCCCGGCATGCTCTGCCACCGCCGTCACCATACCGTTCCCATGGCAACTCCGCGGACTTATAGTCCGTTTAAACGGCCAATTTCGCGTTTCCGTCGGAGACTCGCGAGCGGAAGTCTTCCATCCAGCCGCATTACATATTTTACCTTTTACATGAACGTACAATATCACAGTAATACAATAATTGCGAAAATATTAATATAATAATAAATGTGTCGTGTTATATTACCGATATATAAAAATAATATATAATAGACTATATAATAACAAAAGCAATTAAAAAATAACTTAAGCAATCTAATTAAATCGCGTGAACACACGGAAGGAACTGCTATTGTCACCCTTTGTGTTCTACGCTCTAACATATGGCGTACCGATTGCGGGGGATTAATTCTATTTGTCCGGAATTTACAGCATTCCTATTAATTCGACCGCAGCGCTTATGGTGTTCCAGATAGCTAGGTTTGCGCGGCTGATTGCGTGGGTTATCGCCATGTTATCTACTTCTAGGGAGATTTAATCGTATATTCATTTAAAATTACGCGATAAGAAAGTTCGATAAGAACTAAAGAGAAAGGAAGGACACACAGCATATGCACAATCCGGGATTAATGCATTTGTATTGATATATGTTTTATCTAATCATTTTAAAATTGATATTATATCATATCAATTTTAGAATCATAATATCAATTTAGAATGATTAGGTAATACATGTATCAATATACAAATAATAATAATTGATGTGCATGAAAGGAAGCAGAAAGAAAAATTATACATATTCCACACTGAGAAAAATGGTTGGATTAAGTAGTAATTTTGGTGGAAAATTTTGGTGGACGAATCAGAATTTTCTGGTTAAGTCTACTAGAATTCTAGTTGAGATAACTAGAATTTTGATATAATTATTGATATAATTATTCTGATAAAATAAGAATTTTAGTCAATTTTATCAGAAATATTGTATCAACCAGAATTCCAGTTATCTCAATTAAAATTCTAATAAATTTAACTAGAAAATTCTGATTCGTCCATTTTCAATTAGAAATTTTGTCAGTGCACGAATTAACAGAAATTATAAGTGGCTCGAAAAAAAAAGTACAATTTTTATTAGTCATTTTGAAATTCTCATTCTACTTTGACTTTATTAATCACTTTTTAAATAAACATATATGTATATATGTGATGTTATTATCATTTAAATTTATAAACGTGATAAAATAATTAAATAATAAAAATATTTATTGTTTAATACAATAAAATCAATAAAATTTTTTTATAAACGTCTATTCCATATCTTGACGACGCACATAAAATTCATACATAAAAAAAAAATACATAATTATAATGCAGCGCGTCCGAGAAAAAATGTCATATAAAATAAAAAAACCGATATTTAATTAAAAGAAAACGCCACGTTTAATCGTAAGAACAACATTAAGGCAAATTAAATCGAGGCTCATTTTCCCGTGCATGTCGTGTCGGAAATCGGATTGATCGTAATGGTAGCGATTTCAACAATTCTCGCCAACATACGAGACCGCTCTCCGAAAACGACAAGTTGGCGTCGAGCGAATCAGCGTCGTTAGCGATTGACTTCTCGTTCGACCTCGGGGTCGCAACTACGACCTGATGTCGATGTTGTTTCCAGGACGGAGCTTGAAATTAAAGCTCGGAGTGCGGCAGAGAGTATGGATGGCGAGCGCGGATAGTTGGAAGTGAGAGAGAGTAAACCGATGCACTCGCTTATTCACTCACGAACGCACGCACGCACGCACGCCGCCTATAAGCGTATAGGTGGTAATGGCGTTTCTGAATTAGCTGCCAGCTAGTTTGGCCGTCCGCAAGCAAACAGATCTTGGTTACCCGATGTGTAACATCCCGCGCGCTCGCTCAAACGCGCCATCCCGTGTCTATATATACGGTCTTGTCGGTAATACTATTCGCGTAGCTGCGTATACGCGAATATGTGTGCGCCACGTTCGTGTACGTGTGTGCACGTACGTACGCGTATCGGATAGCTGCTGGATACGTGACGTAAACGATCGAGAGTTCCTTTCGCCCGTAAAACGCCTTTGACTCTCTTTGCCGAGTTTAACTGAGAGAACCAAACTGGCTGAATTTTGCTCTGAACTGATCAGTGCTCTCCAGTTCTTTTCGCGTGACTAAATGTTTTTCAGCGATAAAGAAGAAGGTACCCATTAACATGTATCGCAGTAACGAGAGCTAGAGTGCAATCAGTGTGCTTAATTGAGAGTGGCTTCGGTGCCACTCTCAAAAGGCACACCCCTTTTCTTTTATTTCATAGACTATAATTTTTTTATTAACTTTTATAGAATGAAAAGTCACTATAATGGCGCTGAAACAGTGTCACATTTCGTGGCATGGAATACAACGAAATAATGAATTATAATAAATTTTATTCAAGAAAAAAGTGTAAGATTAAAAAAAAATAGGTTCCTGTCCTCTAAAAGATCAATTAATTAAAAAATACTTATACTTGCTTATTATCGTTATATTCCTTAAAATTTTCGATTGAAAAAAATTTTTTATAAATGTTCATATTTATGCAATATTTTTATACTGTATCCAATGTTGCATGATAAAACATAGTCATCAAAGAGTTAATTACACTAAAGACTAATTGAAAATTTTAAAAGAAGTGAGTTTTAAATTGCAATCAAAGTTAAAGTGACATCGGTTTTAAAAATTACAAATTTATCTTCTCAAAGCTTACTGTTGCATACTCGACTAAGTGTTAAAAGTAACCATCGACACACTCAACGCAACACGACGTCTGCATTCAGAAATTTGCGTATATCTGGAGACGCGGAAAAAGATGGCGAATCAGACGAGTATCCGGTAGGGATGTGCGAAGCAAGAATAAGAAGTAACATCGCGGATGTTTATGACGTGATTTGTGGCGAGCTCGCGAGCCCGAGTTCGGGATTAAATTCAGCCATTTCGGGTAAGGAAAATAGCCTGATAAAACTTGCCCAACTTTTCCGTCTTCTCTCTTCCCTTTCTTTCTCTTTCCTATCACCATCTCCTGTCTTTCATCCTTCTCTTTCTTCCTTTCGCTTACGCTCGTCCGGCTCCATTCCTATCTACGATCGTCCCCGGCACGTCGGGGGTGGCTGTCGGACGACGAAGGGGTGGCGAGACGGCGGATAGCGACGTTACTCGCCTAGATTCGTTTAGCTCGGATCTGAGGGGCAGATAATTCGGGGGGCGGGACACGGCAAAGGGGCTCCGGGGACCGCGGGCGGGGCTTGCCGGCGACGCACACACGCGCATACGATACCCCCGCACACGTACACAGAGATAAACACACCATTACCCTCTTCCGTACGCACGCAGACACCTACACACGCAAATACACACGGACATGGGCTACAACACGGACGCGAGAGCAAAAGCTGAGAGAACGCACCACCGACGAAGTCGTTACCAACCCCTTCGCTCGCCTTCCCACCATTTCCTCTCGCGTGCTATCCACCCCCCGTCTTCCCCTGTTCCATCCCCCTCGAGACGACGAGCGCGCGCGATGCAAGCCGGACCGAGCGACGGAGGGTTAGAGCGGCACAGTTAGAGGTATACACGCCGATTTAGGACGCTAATTCCAATTTGCAATTCGCTATTGGGTAATTGCTGCCCATTAGAGGGAGGCCATTTTCGGCTGCTACGTAGGCGTAGAGCTGCGTCCACGGTAGCTATGTACTCGGTGACAGCCGAGCGAGGACAGGATCGATGCACCTCCGAGTAAAAGCCGAGCCGTACTATTTCCAATGAAAAATCCGACGAAAGGATCCTTAATTAAAACAGAATCTCTACTTTAATGATAAAAAGCACAAACAACTCTATCTAGCCTAAGCACACATTTTTACCGTTTTTGAATTTATTATTATTATGATGAATCCCAAAATCAGAAATTTTATATTACACGTACGGAAAAATAAATCTCAACTTAATTGTCGTGATTATATTCACAAATTAACGTATCCTTTATCTGCAATGTATTATTTTCATCATATAAATTATTTTTTCTTGCCATAATTATTCTATTACATAATTACTCTATTATAATAATTTCTTATGAATCTAATAAGCAAAGTTTTTGAAATATATGGAGTAAAAATATTTATTTAAAAAATGTTATTAATTTTTAATTATTAATAAATATTTAATTATCTTTAATAGCAGAAGAAAAACTGACGAGAAATCTATTTAATTTAATTATTAATTACGATATAAAATATCTAAAAATAAGAAAATATTATAATTGTACATAGCATTTTCTATATAAAATGTATATACATATAGTATGTGTATGTGTGTGTGTGTGTGTGTGTGTGTGTGTGTGTGTCTGTGTATATAATTATTTTACCACGGGGAATAAGTCGCGACACTTTTCCATTGCAACATGAAGCATTCGGATTATTCAGTAACGCGCCAACATTCTGGCGACCGACGCAAAAAGGACTAAAAACAAAGGTGAAGTTCCTGCGGGAGCTCGGATCGAGTAATCAGTTTTAATTAAGCGTACCTTTCGCCCGGGAGTTAACGAGGGTAGTTACTCGTTAGTCCGAGATACCGTGCGATTCGCCGACCCTAAAAAAAAGTCGCATGAGATCCGATCTCGGCTCGGCAGAACGAAGAGCTACATGCAGATAATTAATTTCGTAAGTATTTCATAATAATCGTTCAAAATATAATAATGACTCTTGTCTTGAATTTTAAATTATGTTTTAAAAAATCAGTATGTTACGAAAGACGAACAATATGTTGTAGAAAGACTATTTTATTTTATAGCAACAATAAATTTTAAAATTAATTTAAAAATATAAAAATTAATTTTTTGTTTAAATTAAAATTATAAAAAAATATCAAAATATTAATTCATCTCCATTATATATCTATATCTTTTAATGACCTGAGGCAAATTTGCTACAATAACTACCACCTCGCCATCCCTCGTTGCGACGTAAGGATATTCATGCGACCGGTAAAGTGTAATTTTTCGGGAAGTAAACTACGAGGGGACGAAATGGTACGACAAAGAGAAAAAGAGAGAAGGAGAGTGGTCGCTTTAAGTACAGATAATAGGTGGTGTTTACCGCCGCGATGATCGGCACCATTTAAGGGTGGCCCGGCATGAAGCGGCCGATGGGACCCCAAATAAATTAAATTATCATGATAAAGGCCCCCTCCCGTCCCCTTATTCGATATAAGAGCGCGAATGGTGATTGTCCACTCGATAAAGTCGCCCTTCTCATGTTTACCGACATCTGTCACAGTTTGCGCACTTTCCGATCCTGATCGACGTGCAGTGTGCCAAATGATCAATTTAGCGGGACACGGCGCATTCTCCGCGCGTCAATGAAATTACAACCAATTCAACCGTAAATGTATAGTAAAGGATTGCAGAAATTAATTATGGAAATTATTTCTAAAGATTAGTGCTATTTATGTAAAAAAGACGTTATGTAACTGTCCAATTAAATTTCCATTTAATTTGGAAAGCGGATATAGTGAAAGAGAAATCTATTTAAACATTCTTCGGTAACTTATATTTTAATTTTTCTATAATTTATATACTGCTAAATTTCAATAAATATATTAATATCTGTCATTTGTTGTATCATTTTGCTCCTCGATTATTTTTGTCGAGTTCGTGATTGCACGGTACATCGCATTGCGTTTATTTATTGGACTACAGGGAGATTGTTTGCAGTTAGTTAGCGCTATAGTTAACGCGACACCCCTATAATAGAAGGGTACGTACCGTATGTCAGTTGCCAACCCCCTCGATCGCGACAGATGAATTTCTTTGGTGCGCTTGTAACGTCGATTAATACGCTGGTGGCTCAATGAATAATTATCGCATGCCGGCCAATTTGGCGACGAAGAGTTTGATAATTTATAACGGTTATTTATCCGACTGCTCTTCTTTCTTCTTAAACTTTTAAAAGATAATGGATGCGACCCCCTTAGATGTCAGAACTCGAATCACGTTGTATTTCTGTCTTTAGCAAATTAAAATGTTATTGTATAATCTCGATGAAATTTTAGCTGCCTATTTCTATATATACTGTGTATAAATATATATATATATATATATTGGTCGACTTAATTTAATTAAGATCGATTTTCATTTAATATAATTAAGATTCTAGATCTCTCTCTCTCTCTCTCTCTTAAAATGCTTATAAAAAAGAATCGATATAACTAAACATAAAATATATACTAAAACAAATTTTATAATTATATCAACGAGACGTATAAATGATAGTATATTTTAATGAAATTAAACAGAAGTTTTTATTATCATGACTGGACTTGATATATTATAACTAGAATGTTTGCTGGACTTAAAGATTTAATTAAATTTATTTGTAGTATTTTTTATTGGATTTATAAAAGTGGATTATATTCATACATAAGATAAATAGTTAACCTAATTAAATAGTATCATTATCAAGATATATTTAACGTGGAAAAATTAATCATCCTCACTGATAATTTCTTTTGATTTATTCAGTTTTTGATAGATATACTGATTGAATATATCAGACTTCTAATTTATGCAACAATATTCTTGGCGCAAAAAGTCGAAGATATAGGATATATTCACACATTTTTGTTGTACAAAATTGATAAAAATTTTTTTTATTTCGATCACAATCAATTCACATCCACGAATTCTAATCCCGCAATAAAATTCGATTATTGTTATTATCATTACTGATACATTATCATTATCGTTTAAAATTAATTATCAAGAAAATACTATGAGGAATAGATGTCTGAACCTTATCTCAATCCATTCCTCTCGACCTTTTAGTCACGTTGATTGATTACAGATTAAAATTTTATGATTGATTCTAGAATTAATGTATCAATCATAATAAAGTTAAGTAACTGCGAAAAAAACTTTATCTGAGAATTAATAAAACACGATAGGTAGGCAATTATACATTGAAAAATAATTTATAATATTAATTATATTATATGCGCAAGACTGTCAAGAGAATCTAATGGATTTGCGTACGCACGGTGTATCCGGACGATGAAATTGAAAAAAAGAACATAAAAATAAATCATAATGGGACGAGCGAGGAGCGCAATGGCGCAAATAATAATTGTCACGAATCAGCGGGAAGGGAAATCATCGGTCAGGCCATATGTGCCCAGCAGGGGAGGGGGAATCGAACTCCACTTTGTCCAACGATAAATAACCCAATAAATGTGCTACAGTCTAAATACTAACAGCTATCAAATGTAGTCTCTCATCCCTCGCGATTGATGCTTACTCCCATAAACAATAATCGTCAAAAATTTCTTGCGCGCATTTTTTTCAATCCGTAACGATTGTTAAATAACACGAAACGTTTTTGTACTTCATAATGCAAAATGAAAGATCAAATTTAGACATTAAACACAGACAAAAGAAATTTAGTAAATTTTAAATCACCTTATTAGTTCTGTTAAAGCGATATTTTTTGGACTGCAAGTCGATACTTTATGATACATTATTTTATGGTATATTATTTTATTAATTAATACACATAGAGCATTATTTATATACAATATTTTTAGTTTGCATGTTATAGATCTTAATTTTTTTTAATATTCTCAACCATTATTCCTTTCTTTCTTACATATGTACTTGTGTTAAATTCGCGAGAACACGTGCTGTGTAAAGGACCGATAATACGCCATCGAGATATCGAAACTGCAGTTTATTTATGTATCGGGCGTGAAATCGCGCGGCCCTAAGTAGGTAGGTATCGAAATATTCGAATTTCTCTTTGAAGGAAAGCGAGAGCGCGCGTACCTGCTCGTACGCAGCTTAGTGAATCACGCGTCGACCGGTAATCCGAATGCGCTCGACTAAACGCCGCCATGTGTACAAACACTGACAGCCGGTCACGCACTTGCTAGTTAAGTTACGAGGGTGCTTAAGCCAGTGACGCAAGGCCCACCTCCCTGCTAATCGTGGAAACCCAGTGGGCAACAACAAAAACACGTGACATCGCGGTGATAAAAATAACGGCGTCTTTCACCTACACACCGAAATTCGAAACCTTGGACTAAGAGATACACTCTTCGTATAAGTTACATAAGAACATTTCTAATTCAAGTTCAGAATTGCATTTTTGTGATTTTATCAAACATATCTCTTCACACGGTTTTATTCAATGTTTTTTTTTTCAAATATTTATCTATTTTATTTATTTATTTTATTCATAAATAATTGAAATTGATTTATTTTATTTATAAATAATTTACTTTATATTTAAAAAATAATCTCATTGAAGTAACTTTACAATTTAAATTATTTAAAAAATAATTACTAAGCAAAGTAAATTATTATTAATTATATTTCGCATCTATCCACATACAGCACAGTTCATTCCAGCAATACTACAAACGTTGTAACAATATTGCTACAAATTTCTGTGCTGTATTAGTAATTATTAATAAACGATTGTTTTAAAACACACATATATATAATTCTAGATAAATCGTTATAAATCGTGTGATGTATAACGCAAACGCGTCTCCATCACACAATGATCAATAACAGTTCTGTCACGATTATGTCAACGATCATCTCGGTCAGACTCCACGGCGTCCTACGCCTATGGTGTTATAAGTTGGCAATTCTCCCCTGACCAAGAGTCATTCACGGGGCTAATTGCAGGGGCGGCTTTCCATCCCTATCGTCTAACCCCAAATCATCCCCCGTAATCCATAGGGATTTACACTCGCGATAATTGCATTAGCATTCGATGATTTTTATTGGATCGCCTGGATCGCAATAATGAATCATTTTTGTTCTCCGAAATGTTTGGCTGGACTAAAATCGCGTTCAATTTGCGACTTTTATCGGATACAAACAAATTTAATAAAGCAATATTTTTAATTGGAAGTTTTCGTTATACAAAAATCAACACGACGACAAAAATGTAATTGCACGCAGTTTTACATGACTTATTTCATATATTTTAATTATGGAATTTTTAATTTATGCATTTTATTACCGTACAAATATTGTTACTCGAATTAATATAATAATATAATAATAATATTACTTGTGGTACTATTAAAAATTGCAAATTTCTTAAAAAAAATATTTTTTGTAATAGGTTGCGCGGCACAACATGCATTGCTGGGCAAAACCAGAAGGCCCAGAACCGCTTTTACATCTCAGCAGCTCCTCGAATTGGAGAAGCAATTCCGACAGAATAAGTACCTCAGCAGACCGAAGAGGTTCGAGGTCGCGACGTCACTGATGCTCACGGAAACGCAGGTAAATCGAGATAATGATGTTGAACTGCGCATTACCTTTCTCGATATTCCAAACTCAATAATGGCCCTGAGCTCGTGAATCATTTCTCGTACGATAAGTATCGCGATTAGCAATTTTTATTACTCACATCCCTGAGCAGAAGAAACGTAATGCGAATCGTGAATCACCTGTAAGAGACCTACGATAAAACTTGTTGAAATAAAATGACTTTTATCGATGCTCTATTACTGAAGTCATGAAGCACCGAATAGAGAAATCTGATGTAAATTCTATTGTAAATTTGTTGCCGCTCAATGTTGTAACAATTATCATCAAAATTGCTATGCGAAGCCATGAAAAAGTAAAGAAAAAAAAAAAAGATTGTGCTGTTTTACATAAAATCTATTTCCTCTCTCTCGGGAGATCGAAAGGTACCTTTGCATAATTACATATCCGATTGATACGGAATCGCTCGCAGAAATTGTTAAGAAATCGAATTGATAATTTCTTGGGGATAAAGGAGACAGAAGTTGAAATCAAGTTGGCGCCAAGTTAACGTCGAGAGTTGTCCGACGAGAAGTTGAGCGACGTCGACCGGTAAATAGGACGAAAATGGAAATTCGCGAGGTTACGGGAGCGCGAGTGCGCGGAAAGGGAAAAAGAAGACCCTCGAAAGAGAGAAAATCCCTTCGAATAATCCGGCCCGCCCTTCCTCCATCCGACGCCGTGTGCACGCGAATCCTCTCTCGCATAGTTCAACAACTTAAACATAACTCTGAAGCTTACGAGCCCTGACGGATCGCTCGGCAAACAGACGTGAAAGTCTGAGTTATGGCGGGCTCAGTCGCTGATTTGTTTCGATATTTTACCGATTCCACCTCGCTCCTCGCCTCGGCCTTCCTCGTCCTCTTCCTTTCCCGGACCTGTTACCCATTTCACGTCTGAGTTCCGCGCTTGCAGAAACGCGATTACCGGCGATTTACCGTCCAAGCTCGAGCATCACGACGAAAAGCGTCGCGATGCTCGACGAAGAACGCGTTTTATTTGAAAAGGGCGCGAAAGCTGGCTGTATACCTCCCAATAAATCTCTCTATATTGCAATTTTTGTCATTATTAAACCAAGCGATTCAGAGAAGTAGACATGCGTGTGGAGATGCCACGTATTCCTAAAAATTGTCATGTAATATATTATCATTCGTTATCCTAAGTTTTATTGTCGGAATTAATTGTTTTTTATGTAAATTTAATTTAAAGATTTATTGTAAATTAATTTAACATGAATATTCACAAAATAAGCACTTAGAAAAAAGTTTTTGGTAATATAATGAAAGTTTTTGTATCTCCCATTATATATTGCCATAATTATGTAATACAGTTATTAGATATTGCTATATAACGTGTCAGTAATAATAACTACATAATTAAATTATAATAATTGCAATGTGCAATTTGCATTTTTATTACAATATTTTTTATATTTTTATATTAATAACTATAGTAGCCATTTTTTGTACTACATTTGTTGATAAAATTATATATTATTATTACTTTTATTAGTTATTGTTATTATTACTAAATTATTATTACAGTACTAATAATCATAACTAATAATCATACTAATAATTATGATAACATGTACAATATAATCACAAAAACTTTTCTCTTATTGTACTAATTCGACCATTTCTTATGAGATCGAGTACCTACATTTTTCAGTATTTTATGTATTCTTTCATATTTTCCACACAATTATTTTCCTTTGAATTCTAATTTCTTGCCAAATCAATTCGATGTTCAACTTGCAATATCACTGCGACAATAACGATTTCCTGAATTAATCAAGATCTAATATTCGCTAATTATCATAAAATCGTGACCGTAATAATATGCAAGATCTCTACGCATTAATGGTCATCAATGAGAAAACATCTCCAATGTTTTAGCGCAATCGCAATTGAGATCATATTATAAATAGATCGATCTCAGCATCCCATGATTCATCGTCGTTCGGTTTTCCATGTACAAGATGTCGATTAATTTCGGCTCGCGAGATAATTTACAACGCGATTTATTTCTCTCTTCCTCGTTCACTCGCTCGCTCTTTATCGCTCGTTGGTTTATCGACGATATAACAAATATTTATTTTCGCGGGCGTCGCCCCCCCTCCTTCCTCCATTTTTTTCGACCGACTCGCTCGTGCCTACAATTCGCACCTTCTCGCCCGCCTTTCCTTCCCTCCCCCTCAAATTCAATCCCCGAGCTTGTTTACTTCGCGCTCTGAATTATTTGTTAACGCGACGCGAATGATTTACGTAAGTCCCTGTCGTAGCGTTTCGTCTATCAAATCATCCAGCTGATCGAAAAGCGATGCCGCCCGCTGTCTTTTATAGTACCTATATTTCAAGAGAAATATTTTTATCGCAAATATTTTTAATCTTTCTCTCTCTCTCTCTCTCTCTCTCTCTCTCTCTCTCTTCAAAGATTATATTATAACGTTCAATTTTATATATTTAATATATTTTTAATTTAATATATTTTTCCACGCACAAAATTAAAGTTTTTATCACAAACAGACGTTTTTTATTATATTTCCAAGATTTTAATTCATTTTGAGGACATGTCAAAAAATAATAAAAGATCGAAAAGATTACAGTGTATTACGTCGCTAAGCTGCGTTTAGAAACTTTACCCGAGTGTACCAATATATCATCTCATAATTATCTCTGTTGTTTATCAAATATTAAACATGTACCCTAAAATACATTCATATACATGAGTGATCACGTATGTATGTATGTCACTTACACCACGAAGTTTCTGAACGCGGCTCTGATGTGTATTTTACCGTGACACGATTAGAGAATTCTACAATTATAATCTTATCACACGCGAACTCTTTTTCGGATAACGAGAATTTGGCAAAACGTTCACAGATTCTCCCATTCGTATTCGTATGAGAAAGCTGCGCTCCTACACGGAGGGTAAAGATATAATACGGTTGGTGTGTCTGGAGGGGATTGGCCCGGGCGCATGATATGTTGTCCGAAAGATTTACATCGTTTTCTTACGATTGGGGAGGAAAAATCGAGTCCCTGTATCTGTCTACCTGATTTACTGCGTCTCGCGGGGTGGCTCACGTGACGTTATCTGTGCTTATAGAGTACGCATTCGCCAAATTAAATCGGGCGTGGATCGAAGAGTCATACCGACAAGTCGTCAGTTCTTATAATAAGTACTTTCACGATTGTTGGCAAGGAAATTGAAATGAAATTAAAAAAACCTTTCAACTCACGAACGTATTACGAATTTTTATTATTTGTATCTGAACATAAAAATATCCAAAAAAGTATTTTTTAATTTCGATATCTATCATGCAAAATGGTCGATATTTGATTTTATAAGATAAAAATAAATGACTGCTTATGACAGAATAATCTATTATCTATAGAATTACATATAATTCATCACTATGAAATAATATTAAATGATTTTATTATATCGCAATTGTAATATAAATTCTATAATAAATTCAAACGAATATTGCGATAAATTCTTTTTTCGCGAATAGTATTTCGTAATTATCTAAAATTAAATGCGAGATAAATGTGATACTTAGTGTCAAAATATTTTATAAAATATCGTGCGTAATAATTGTTAATTTAAAATCGCTTATTACAATGTATGTTATTTCTTTAATCTATCTCCGCATGAAATCTTCTTAATAAATTCATGAATAATTACACGATGTACTTTTATTGCAGGTAAAGATCTGGTTTCAAAATCGCCGAATGAAATGGAAGCGCAGTAAGAAGGCACAGCAAGAAGCTCGTTCGAGCGGAAAGGTCGAGGAAGCTGGAAGCACGAGGAGCGCTGAGAGGGACACTGGAAGTGACGTCAGTGTGAATGCACCCGGAACACCGGAGGACTCCAGAGGAACGCTCCAGGAAAGTCAGAGGACTGGAACGGATCTCCAAGAACCCTTGTATCGGCCTTATGTGGTCTAAAAAAACCGACGAAGGCATTCAACTCCTAGGGAACCAACATTTTTTAAAATTATGCGAAACCAACAATGTTCGCACGTAGACATTTCTATCGTTCATTTCATTTTACGCATAATTATTTCAGGGCAGATGCAATAAATTATTTTTTATTTAAATATCAATTAATTAAAAGACAAACAGAATATACAAGAAAGGAATATTTGTCTCGACAGGTTAAGAGAAAATAGATAATTGTTGGTCCCCTAACGATTAAAAAACCATCAAGCTGATTGTTTCTTGGAATATTAAGTTGTTCAGAAAAAACAACTTATGTTGTCAGAATCAAGACGAATCTAAAGATTCGATTAATAGAACTAAGTTCTGCGTATTAATTTGACATTGCGCGATTGTGGTTCCTGTATAGAAACTTTTATAGTGAAAAACAAAAATATCCCGCTTTACTATCGATTGCGACATAATTTTGATAGTCGTTTGTGATTGTAAAAATTGTCATGACTTATTATCAAAGATCGAGACGGGTATAATTTTGATTTCTCATGGGTAAAGTGCAGCTTGCGCTCAACTGTGAAAATTATTTTCGTGTGCATCGAAGTCATATCAAAATTACATCGGTTTCGATGAATTTCGATCTCCGCTTGTTAAACGTGGTTTTCTACCGAAAACAATCGATCTCTCGTGTATATATCTCATCTCTATAATTTACTATACCAAAATTCTGATGTAAATAAGTGCGAACGAGACGATATTCACGAACATGATCATTAACGATACCTCGCTTGTTAATCACGGTTATTAGATACACGAGTGTCACTGCTGATCCTAAAAAAGCGTCTTGCTCAAACCAACGGGATAATGATTTTGTAATCAATTATCTTTTTATTGCCTGCCGGAGAGATGGCGGACAATAAATCACATTTCGATAAAAAATTTATATATCTGCCGTGATCGTGTGAGTTAACGATACCTACACACGTGACAACAAAGGTCTACCTTCGAGAGCTTTGAAACATCGAGACGGATTCCATTTAATCTAAATTCATCGTGTATATAGACATCCTAGAGATTATTTATTCTATGTTCGCTCGGCTTGTAAGATAGAGGAGACACCAAGCAGACGCTGGAATCGCGACGTTGTTCACATAAACGGCGTAAAGAGAAAACAGTAGGATCGTTCCTGATACAGGCGTTACTCGAGTATTGTCTCATACGAGTGCGCGTGCGAGTGAGGAGCATGTATTTATGGCATATGATGTGAGTGTAAATATTATACGCATAGGTTCTAAGTTAGTGAATGCGATACAGATACACGGTATGATAATATCGCGAGAAGTTCCTAAATAAATTATGAAATCGAGCAAATTCGCTGCGTCCTTCTTTCCCCACGAATCATTTTCTCCTAATAAACATTAATTTTTGAAACTATTGTAAATTAAAACAGTCATTTATTTGTTTTCGACATCTGCATCACTTATCTGTGATGAGATTATCACTTATCACATTCGATCTGAAAATATTAATTACTCGTACAATTAAGCAATTTTTATTAGAAATTATATATTTTTTTATTTTTAGAAGAAACAATTATTTTTTCAACAGCAATTGTAGAGAATTAAATTTTTTTTCCATATCAGTTATATCTTATCTTTAGACGAACAAATGTATCATAATTATCTAACGATGTTTATATACATATATTCTTCAAAGTATCATATATTATCTGATACATTATTTGAGATGACATACATTTACTCAAAAATTACTTAAAAAATAGTTTATTCCAATGTCAAATAAGAAATAAATTTTCTCGGTAAAATAAACCAAACCATTTTCACGGTAAAAATAAACTAAACCGCTAAATCAACCGAAAAATCCGTCAAGAGATCGTAATATCAAATTTTACTTTGCATTTCGAACAATAAATGTTCAGATCCGCTCGTATTCAACCGCGTGTACGAGGGAGCCGGGTCTCATGTTATTTGCATGATGGCCGCTGATTGGTATATGGCTTGTAAATGAGAAGCTTCATCCCCCGGCGGGTAACCACCCCCGGATGGTCCTAACTGGTGGGTACTCGATGGAGAACCGAATGGCGTATTTCGAAAGGCACCCGAAGGAGTAGCGCTGCGTCGCGCCGCGCCATCAGTATTTATGACATGCTAATCCCCAGTTACGAATTCCGCGACATTCCGCGGGATCCGACAGCGGAGAGCCGCTCATTCGGAAAACGTCATCACTGAGCGAAACAGCACAAGAAAGAGGTAAAGTCGCATTTGACGGATGCAGATCGATGACTACTTGCTGCATTCTCCGCGCTGTCATTTCCTTTTTTCGAGTTTCAAATCCATCGCGCCAAGATTGAAAACATTTTTGGACCCCCACTGTTATAAAGATGTATATTTACACATTATAAATTACAATTCAAAAATAAAATTATATCCTCCTTTATGGTAATTTTAAACAGCTTGTAAAAATAAATATACAATTGAAGTTGAATTTATAAAAATATTTATGTGATAATTTTACAAATTATGTAGTACAATTCTTTTAAACTATATATTGTATTTTTCTATATTTTGATCATATGAACGTAAAAATGCAATGTTATATATTACAAAAATTTATATTTTTAAATAGAAACTACAAAAAATATATATATAATTTTCTATCTAATATAAAAATATAAAAATATATTTACATAATTTGAGGTAAAACTAATTTTTATAAAAACACACTTTATATATTTCTACTATAAATTATATAATTTTACATACTTTCTTGCAATAAAGTTGTGACTGTAGATATCTTAGGTGATTTTTAGTCTTTTTTTTTTTTATTCACAAACTGAAGAAATCATTCGAACTAAATTTGATCACCAAACATTATCAAGATTGTACCATGAATGCTCTTCTATATTCGAGTTTCTCGCTTATACGTATATTTTCCTCATAATTTCGCTGTCGCGCAGATTCATCAGTCGATTTCTCATTCCTATTACTGATTCGATTGCCAAGTTCTTCCCTCGCTTGTCATATACTATTTCAATTTTTCGTCTTCATCTTTCACTCGTGAAAAATCCATGGCCGGAGCAACTCAAGTAAGTTTCACCAGGCGTGATTATTTGCGAGGAAAAATCCAAGATTACCCGGACGGGCAAGCAGGACGATCTCGAGAACGTTCTGGCATGGCGCCACATCTCCGTTTACGCCATAGCGCGGTGTGGCGGAAAAAGGAAGTGGCCGTAAAGTTTTTTTGAGGAATATGCCGCCAACCCGAGAAAGCACGAAGGCACGTTAACGTGACGCTACAGAGAGAATTAGCATAACGACCAATCTCATTTCGCGTTCTCCGAATATTCTCTTCTTCTGACACACAGAGATTTATTCGCGTGTACCCAGCGATCGTTCGCGCGAACGGAGATTTTGCGAATCGCATTACGCGTAATCACGCGTGCACGCCCAATAACTATTTTGTATATAGATCGGTTTTAATCGCAGAGAACTGGATAGATCGTAGTACGTGCCAGTTTCACGATATCCAAATTGATAAAACTACTATAAAAGTAATATTTATGTTATAATTTCGCACTCTAATATAAACGTTATATAATATATGACGTTATATAACAATTACATTGGTAATTGGATACAAATGGATAGTTAAATACAAATTTGAAAATAATTGTGTTGGTTCATTAAAATAATTATGTAGAACGCTTAAACGTTGATAATGATGCTGTAAATTTTATTTTCTAGCAACCAATTTATATCTACATAATTATTTTGATGATCCAAACAAAATTATTTTATATCTAGCTAAATTTTTAGATATTTTTGCAAAACTATTCTTTACGTGTAGATAATCTTTAATTCGCGAAATTGCAATTTACTATTTTTCTATATCACGTACAAAAAAATTGTAGATAATTAATAAATTAATTGATTTCAAGTTTAAACTAGGATAAGTATTCAAAATATATTAATAATTAAAAATAAAATGTTAATTTTATTATTACTAAATTTGTATGCAATAAGAATGTAAAATTTATATGTAATTTAAGTAAAATATAATTTCGAAAAAATTTGATCAAATTTATCGAAAGGATAAAGAAATTACGTGAAATTCCTGTTACGCATTCTGCGATTAAGAATCATTCTGTTCTCTTTTATTATTAAGATATTTGAAAGAAGACACATTTAAAGCTGAGAAATAAATTTAATCTTGAAATTACATGTATTGCAAGATCTCTCATAAAGAGACTCTCACCGCCGCGCCATTCATTTGGCGGACGTTAAATCTCAGTTAACTGATTTCGCTCGTATCTCGTAACGGAAGCTCATCCTCATCGAGAAGGAAGTCGAGAGTCGTCGCGGGAGAGGATTTCGAAGACAACGTGCAAGCGGAAGGGAGGCAGTTCGGAGGGACGTGGCGACGACAAGGGTGGGGCACTCATGTTTATATGCATTGTATTGCTAAAACCCTTTTAACCGAATTACATTTAGCGATTCTAGTGCCGCTTCTGTGTCTACGTAACTTTCCCTCCTTCTCTGTCATTCTCCTGCTCCGCCTCGCTCTCTGTCGCCACCTCCGTCTCCCTTTCACACGCTCCGAGATACGGCGCGTGTCTACGTATGCGAGGAGCTACTCCATCCGCCTTCGGAAGATCCCATACGACGGTGGTGAGCTGATGGCAAGGTTGATGGTGTGGGAAGCGGTGGGCCGATGGATGAGTGGCGGAGGGACCGAGGACGCGGAACGAGCGCGATGGGGCTGGATTCCAAGAGTCGGAGAACGGCATCCCTGAATCCCTGATTCTCTTGGTAAACAAGTGCTTGGGTGATTCACTGCTTGTTCACTCCTATCGGCCGTCGTTTGTTTCTAGACGCCATTGCGTTCTACGATTCTACCTCGTTTTCCGGTCTAATGGATTTTGGGGGCCGTCGAGGGTTGCTTCGAGAGTCCCTCATGTTCCCTCTCTTCCTCCCTTTCTGTTTTTCTCTCGAATTAGAGATTTTCTAGCATCTTTCAAATATAGATCCTGTCTAAAAACTTGTGAGAGTTTTGATGCTGCCAACGATCTGTGGTAATTTTGGTAATGGACCGTGTTTTACGACAGAACAAGATCCGCGACGCGATTTATTGCTTCATCCATATGATAATTTGGAATTTTCATTAAAAATAAAATTAACGCAAATTCCGCAAAATTTTTGTATATCATAATTACCTTAATATAATATAAAATTGAATTTCTTTCTTTTGTAATTGTATACATATATGGAAAAATTACTATAACAAATTATTTATAATGCGATTTATTAATAATATGAAATCTCTTTAATTTATAAAATCCAATATAATTAATATTAATTAATATTAATTTATGTTCTATTTCCAATACCTTTATTTATTTATTAAAGATTTGATTCGGTTTGTATAAAGAAGCTCAAGAAATCATGATCAATTTTCAGGATGAATCTTTTCAAGTATTTAAACTTCCAATCATCTTTTATAGTAATGTAAAAGAAAAAAAGGAAAGTAATTTCAACACAATAGTATTCCGAGATATTTCAAGGGTCAAGCACCGCCATCTTTAACTTAGAACACCCTACAAGGATCGAGATGTACGTCCCTGCCTTGGCTCGTGCGCATCTCGCGGCAGAGTCCGTCATTAGCGCTAACAAGGTTAGCCTGGGGCTGAAGGGGGTGGCGGAGGGCCAGTGGGGGAGGGCAAAGGGGGATGCTACCCTCCTCCAGCGACCTACCCTTTGCTCGTGTAACACATACACACGTATGCACGTGCGCGAGCGCGTGTATGGGCGCGTACACACGTATACACACGTACGAACTTGCGGCCGTAGCTTCCTTAGAACAAGGGGGGATAATAAGATCTGCGACAATCAACCCCAACGACGACGACGCCGTCATGACGCTCTCTCGGACGAGCTTTCAGGCGACGTCCGTCACGTTACGTGCACATCTACTCCTCTTCTCTCGTCCTCTCCATTCTCTGCGTCCCTCTTTCCTTCGTCATACATGCCTGTCTCTGCCTCTATCCTGATTTCTAGATGTACCTCTCTATCCGTCTCCATCTTCATCATCCGTTTTTATTTTTGGCTCTTTTTCTCATTTTCATTCTTTCCTCTTTGTCCTCACATTGTCCAACTCCTCATCCCTCGTCCCTTCCTATCCTCTTTGAATTTCTTATTCTATCACTATGGTGTACTCCAAGGTAGGAAGCTATCCAGTTTCCACAACCGCCTTCCCTGCACGATTCGTCAACAATTCGTCCCGACCATTAAGACGCGGCACTGCAATAACGTCAATAACTTTGTGGACTTCCAATAACGACAGTAAAATCTTCAATATTTTAAGAATTACTTGTTGAGAAAATGGCGTATTGAATGATCCTGAGTTACTTCACTGATTTGTTTTATCTTCGAATAAGGCAAAATTATTTATCGTATAATTAGTAATGTTTTAATAAGCAGATAATAATAACGAGTGAATCATGCTATTTACATCCTACACGTAATGGCGTGAAAGGTATTGAATATTCCCATAAAAACTAAGGATACAATCCATAGCTTCTGCTGGAATCTGATCTGCTAATATCTTTCATCATATTTTCCCGAGTGCTGTTTCTACTTTGTCTTCGTAAGAGACAACTTATCCATTACAAGATAGGTTGTCATAAGACCGAATCTATTAGGATTAAAGTCACAGATCACATAAATTATTATTATGATCGTCATTAGCAAATTTATATTTTTATGTACAGGGAAAGAATGTGCCGGACATATCAATTATATTGTCTTTAATGAATCTGTCAACGAGACGAAAAATTACTTTCATCTTATTATTAATCCTTTCTTCTCACAGTTGTTTTTCTCTGCATTCTCATATTTATATGTCGTAAAGTATTTCAGATAGAAAAGAGAAAAAATCGAATCGTGATATCATAAATCAATCACAGAATCGTTCCAGCATCTTAAGATATTACTTAAGACGTTTTTGAAATAAGAATGGACTGTGAATATCGGTCCAAGTTTGTAAAAAATCACTTCACAATTTTCTTTATATTTCCAAGGCATTCTATCGTAGATACAAAATTTCTGTAATTATCTGAAACAAAGCCAAAATTGTAGGGCGTTGTTTGAAATTTATACTTCACTTCTACCTTTTTTTTCTCTGATACATGAGAGTCACATGGAAGTAACATTCGACACGAGAAACACAAGTATAACATTTACAGCATGAACGCTCGCGATATATCGCCGGGCGAAAGAGACTAAGCCGAGATACCCGGCCGGCGGTTCAGTAAACATGACAAAGACTCATAGATCAGTCGCTGATCCGTGCTGCCGAGCTGTTCTTACCTCACAGGACGGACCACAACGTTAAGTACGGTGACCGGCAAGCATGGATTGTGTTGGTCGAGTCGATTGTGTGTAAGTGCCTCGGAAGGAGAGGAGGAGAATAGAATTAGACGAGGAGGTGCCGGAGAGGTTGAACATCAGGGGTGGCGGGGTGGAAGGAAGGAAAGCAGTCCGAGTGGAATGAGGGACTCGAGGGGTTGCGGGAGGCTGGAAGGAGCTAACCGCATCGTAATCAACGTAAAATGGCGTCGGGAACAGGGAACGGAGAACGGAGGAGCCTCCTGAGGTCGTGCCGCCATTGTTGATCACCCTCACCCTCGTATAATACGTGCTATACGGTTCACCCAGGGATGCACTCTCCGTGGGCACCGCATCGAAGTTCTTACATCTCGGTGGAATTTTATATCGCGTTCGGATGGATGCGAAACATTTTACGATCGTGTAAAAGTAAGATTTCGACTTAAGACTTCGTTGTTGAGCTTGCTTGTGATAATATATATTGACATATGATGAGACTAGAAAATCTAAAATTCTTATAAAATCCTTATAAAATAATACTAGTATTCCCTTTAGGCTATTATCAATTTCACAAAAATGAAAATTAAATATGATACGTTATATCTGCTCGATTATTTTGATACAATTTGAAATTTAATTCTTTACATGAAGATACAAGAAACTACAACGCGATAGCTAGATTTTGCGTTAACAATAAGTATTTTCGCGCAAACCTCTTTTATTCCTCGAGAAGTATCTGATTCATAATACTGTTCCGCTTGACGGTTCATTTTGTATTTTACGATAAATCCTCAGTTCACTAGCGAGAAAGCGCGCTTCACTATCCGAAGTTGGATTCGACCCTGCGGGATGCTCGGCAAGTCGTAATAAATTACGCAGAAGTGGAGCTGTGAGCGGAGATTACTGGCCCGGTTTCTCCCACCATAGCACAGCAGCAGCCGGCTCCTATTTCACCACCAACCACTCCCCTTTTCACCACCGTCTGCACGATGGCGATGGCAGTTTCTCATAAGCCCCCGCCGCCTGCCTGCTGCTGCAATTTTGACGGGCGCACGCCAAATGCGACGCTAATGAAATCGACTCGCGATTCGCGCTGTGGATTCAACGACACGGAAACCGCTCCGCAACGTTATACGGAGATACATTTCAATCATGCTATATGATCTCGTTCGCAGCTTCCAATGCCCCAGTATTATTCAATGTTCTTTCGAGCGATAAGAATATTCTCAAGTGGTGAGGATATAGCAATGTAACGTCATCGGTGCTCGATACACAATTTTTAGTACTTTTGATCCGTTCAAGTTTCAATTAATTTAACATAAATAATTTAACAAAATAATTAATAAATCTGATGTCCATTTCTACCAAAATAGATTAATTTACTCTTTATCTTCTTTTTATTCTTAGAAAAAAATAAGTTAAACCTAGATTAAAATTAATCTACGTTAATAAAAATGGACATTAGACCCTTGACATCCCTGACATTCAACCACCCATATCAAAATTCAAACGTCGATTTGCAAATATGTATTCAATATATTTTGAATATAGCCGACCGCGTTTTTCTTCTGTAAAAAAAAAAAAAAATACGAGGATAGATTCGTTTGCTCTGGAACATACTCGAGAACGGCGCGGCGAATTAACAAGCCACTCGTGATTTCGAATCCGTCCGCAGCAAGCGTCGCCAACAAAGTCGGAATAATTCGGATTGGCTGCGCGCGGCAGATCACATAAAAATTCAGAGAAGTACTCTCTGAACGGTTCATTTCACCCGAGCTGATCGTGTTCGACTCAGCCTCGAGGGCAACATACATTATGGTGTGCTGACTGCCTACCATCTTCTCCGATAATGCAATTTAATCCTGAGAATGATATAAGGAACGCTTTTGTGTTACTCGCGCCGTTTCCGGAATACGTATTCCTCTTTTCTCTTCAAAATTGCGCGAGCTGCACGAGTGAGATTTAAACGCGTTTTCTAATTCCCGGGACTACGGTACTTTACTCACGATAGTCGTATCAGCTTACAAGATTATAGAGAGCAGAATATCTAGTTGGATGAGATTTCTTAATATGACTCAAAAATATAGTACGTCGAATTTCTTTTATGGAAGAAAAAAATTACGACCAGCATTCTTATGCTTTCAATTTAAAATTTAAAATTTGAGATTATTCTTTATCATTTTCACAACTCATCGCTCGATAATTTCAGCTTTTATTAAAATTTGATAAATACTCTTAAAATAATCCTAAAATAGTATTTGTCAATATTTAAGCCTATTCTACAATGTGCTCTTTGTTTCCTTTTGCTTTTTTTCTCCTTTTTTTGCAACCGTTCTATTAACAATTGTATTTTTTTGCTACGTAATTTCTTGTTTCTTTCGAAGTTAACTTTTATCTCGGGCGATATAAAACAAAAAACCGGATAAAAAGCGAAAAGACAAGATATAAAAAATAACAAAAAACTAGAAACAGGAAATAAAAAGCACATTGCAGAACAGGCTTTAGTTTTGTGCAACCCACAATCAGTGGCACACAAAATATATCATGAATAGATCGAACAAACAGAATACAATAGCGAAAAGACCATGTATGCATAGAGCGAATACTTCTATTTGCTACTTCGACATTTCTACCTTATCGATAGAATAAAAAACATTAGATGTTGTTACTCAAAATTTAATGACTGCAGTCCAATAACTGCATAGAATAAATATATTTCAATATCTTGTTCGATGAGATCGTCAGTAGCAGTTATTGGTAACAATTGTTAATGAAATCAACTGAAGATAAATCATTGGCTATGATACTGTACGATCATGATACCACATCATACTGACTGCTGATATTATTGCTGACTGTAACCGATAATATCACTTCTGTAGAAATGTATGATTTCTGTCCTAATATGGACAGATTTCTATCAATGTAAATTAATTTTAATCTCTTTAATTTTTTTAATTCTTAAAACTAAAAAAAAATTTAATTAAAAAAATTTAATTAAAAAAATTTAATTAAACCAAAATTAAAGTTGATCTATACATTAATAGAAATAGACATTAATTGTAGAAAATGTATAACGCAAAAAATGCTTTGCCTACAAATTAACATTTTAAAAATCAAATAATACATTCTCTTAGCAAAAAAACTTTCATTTCATTCAAAACAAATCCCTTAGATCTTTTAAATATTATATATATATATATTAAAAATACAGATCAAAATATATTTTATAATAGAAAAGAGACAAAAGTTTTAAATAAAACTGGAAATGTATATTACTGTTATATATAATATTTACGTTAACAGATCTCTAATTTAAAAATAGATATCTCTCATTTAAGATTATTGTACAAATTGCGGATAAGTTCCTGTATTTAAAATCCGAGCAAATGAGCTCAAAATAATCGCAATAATACGGCCCAAATTTTAAGAAATTCTCAACACCAAAACTTAAAGATTAAAAACTAAAAGACTAAATTTTGTTAGTGATCTACGTTTTATATATTATGAACATGTTCGAATAACCCGCCACAGTAATACGGTAGGTAAGGCCGCGTTCATTGTTATCTGAATGCACCCAGGTGTCGTTTCCTTGTTTAACATTCGATGAACAACAATGATAAACCGACACCTGGGTGAAGATTCTAAACCTGGGCGAAGATTCTGAACGCAATCCAGTATGGCGAATAATACACCAGCAACAGCGACTCATTCGACGACGTGTTGTACTTCGTAAGATGACAGATCGATAAGTAACACATCGTGGTTCACGAGTCAAGAATGCAACTACGCACGTAAAAACGCATCACGTGTTGATAAGGTTAATCAACGGCGATAACGAGTCGCGTCATTCAGTCATTCGTGGCGAGCTTCTGCAGAACGAGGTACGTCCTTATCGTCTTGTCAAAGTTTTATCGAATCCCGAGACGCTTTATTAAAATCCGCCGCCACGTAACAAGGTGTTCCCTTCTGCATGCTTTACGACAATAAACAGCTGATACGGCACAGCCGGCGCCGCAACAACCTCGCGCGCGCTCTCGCGTCGCACCGTATCGCTGATTCGACGCTATTACGAATCGTTTATCGTAAAATAGTGTATGCAACGTATCAAAGTCTGGCAGAAGATTTTAATATCCAGTTAGCTCTTAATTGTGTTCAGTACGACGAAGTTCGGTTGCAGCTTGTTTTCAAAAAGTTTTTTCCTTATAAGCAAATGGAGATTTTCTAAAATATTTATGGGATTTTTAATCGGAAATTTTAAAAGAAACTTTGTACAGGAACGGATTATTTAATTAACCGTGTAATTACATTGAAACCACGTAATAGCTCACGATTTGAGAATCTGAACGTTATAATGAAGTTATCCCTACTTCACTTCAAAATGAAATTCAAGATTTTAGTGACTATTCTTTACTCATGCTACTTATAACGCGGAAGAAATTTTTCGCGCTGTTTCGAGATCACGAGATTTCAGTTTTAATGAAAAAAATTACTGTTTCAGTCGTATCTTTATTTTTCGGAGTAGAAAAGAAAGAGAGAAAAATCACGGCTTTAAGATGATCATGATTTTTACCGAAAAAGTCTTTCATAATCCCTGCGGTCATATCTACGTTAAACTTTCTCTTATTCATAAAAAGTAGTTACATCTAATGATCGCGCAATTAGCAGCAGATGTTCTTTCTATCAAACATCTGTATTACATAATAAGAATAAAATTAAAAACAGCACCTATTAATATCGATTTTTAAGAACTAATAAAAAAAAATATTTGATACGATTGTGTATTAAAATTTCATATTCGGTCAGCACGCTTTTTCACCAACAACGTCGAATTAAATTTGATTTTCAATCATTTAATTGATAAATAAATTGTTGACCTTTCTGTATTCTTAGGAAAAGCAAAAATTAGATGCAATAGAATCTTTCGTAAATAAAAAAAAAACAAAGATGAAATCATACGCGCGCGCGTTTGAAATGTTTAAAATATCAATTTTATATTAATTAATATAAATATTAATATAAATTATTAAATATTAAATATTATATTAATTAATATAAATACTAAGTAATACAAATACTTGTATACTGAAGTATTATGCAGCATATCGACCAACATTATCATTTATACGTGTATATACATCTTATCATTTGATAAAAGAAACAAATATTAAAGCTTATAAACTCAAGAAACACGCAGTAGCATTTCGCGCCAAGTGTAGTGCGAAACCATTCCGTGTCTTTATACGAGTCGGCGAGTTGCGAACACTCGAGATTATCGGATCTCTCAATAAATGACTGAATTGACTATCTTTTGAATAGTCTCAATCAACAACTTGAGTTTAAATTATATAATAAAATTGTTTTTACTTTCTATGTACCTTATTATATAACAAAGATTTCGCGATGCGAAATTCGAAATGTCAAATTTTTAAGATAAATCATCATAATCGAAAATGTTGTCAGTTTCACATTTTAAACAGCAGATGACTCTCGCCTGTTGCTACAGAATGGGTATAAAGAGAGTGAGATTTGCATCCCTTAAGGCACTTCTCCCTTGGAGCAAACAATCATATTCATCCTTAATAAGTCGTTTAAAATTGTAAAATTACATTATGTAACTATTCAAAAAATATCTTCGATTTATTCGCTATTTCCAAACAATTTTGATTTTTGCGCTGTAATCCTTAAAGGACTGCCCCCCTCCCCTCCCTGCAGCAAACTGTAATATTCGTATCTAACATACTTTAACTGTTCAAAGTATATTTTCGATTTATGCGCTATGAATTCCAAGCAGTTAAAGCATAGAGAAGAAGGTGGTATTATGACCAGTGTATATATTGTGCTCCCTTAATATCTCTGCTATTATATAGCGAATCCTAATGATTACTTATGGAATTATTTGTTCAGTAGTTTTACCCTATAGCCATTACATTATGACATTAATATAATATATCAATACTCAATATAGCTAGCTCTTATTATAATGCATTTTTACTTTCAATTATTTTTACTTTCAATTATTAGTATTTAGAAATGTTTCTGAGGTATATTTTAGCATTTAATTAGACCTTTCCTCATTTTTCTTAAACTTGAGCGTATTATCAAGCGTATTATCAAGAATATATGTATTTTTGAATATGTTATTTGCTATTTAACATTTTATTTGACTGTATATATTTTGAGTTATGCAAATTTAAACAATAGCATGGCATTTTGATTTAATGTGGCTCTCTATGAACATTGATTACTCAGAACTCTTTTTTGAGGTTTTCATCAAAATAATAATTATTTGAAAATCGATTGTAACTCTACTGTTGATCTACGATTTATATTATGTGTACTAAGATTTTTAGTACTAAGATTTTTAGTAGATACTGAACAGCTTATATACAGAAGCTATGTGAATGCAAGGTTGTGCGCGTTATCTCAAAAAAAGTAACGCGTTACCATTATCATTACTTGAAAAGTAACGATACTTTTTCGTTACTTTTTTTATAATGCTAAAGTAAGTTAAATTTTAAAATTACATTAGCTGATTAATTTAATACTAAATGTGAAATAAATATTCAAACTTGAAACTCTCTACTAACTAGTTTGTATATAGAGCAAGTTTTTCTCTATATTAAACTTACCTACAGTTTTACTAATAATTTTATTTTACTTACAATTAGATATATCGTTATTTTAGTGTATTCATTTTTATAAGAATTTAGATTAAACAGATAACGGATTAAACATTGTTTTTAAACGTTAATGTTCTCTGGTGGAAATAAATCGATGAAATCTTTATCAATAAACCCATTTCAGTATAATTCATAATAAAATGAGTCAATTGATAGAGATTTCAGCGATTTTAACGATTTATTTCCACCAAGGTTACTATTATGTGTATTTCAATATTTACTGACCAAAAATTTGCAGTATATATAAGTCAAGTAAGAGCGTGATCGTGCACCATTTCATATTATTAGCCTTGAAATAGATTCGAATAGTTTCATACGATATATCTAAACCTTTTTGCTACAATTTTGCTTGTCCTTGACGCAGTGTTAAGCCAGGATTCCGCGAAAACAGATTTACTATTTTTTTATTGTCTTTTTTTTCCACTTTGCATATCGAGTCACGTTCCGGTAAATCATCGACATTATATCGCTGCACCCACTTCTGTACGAATGATTTCGATTTTTTCATATATTTAGCAGCCGCTAATTGTGACATTTTTAGGTGAGTACAGAGGAACACAGCTTCATAGCGTGATGCGTATTTGATACTCATGGCGTTTAATGTGATTCTCTTAAGAAAGTTCAATGACAACTGAATCTTCCTTAATAGCGCATCAAGGACAAAGGTGTCCTCTATGGATTCATGATAGATTTAGGGCGATATCTTTTATTAATTTTGAGTAAGACCGACCACAATCTTACTTGACTTACTGTATATTACTATACGTAAATGTATACATTATTTATATTTCACTGTATATTTCATTGAAGCACATCACATTGTCAATTAAAATTAATAAATAAAAATTCTATAGATTTCTGAAAATATAGTGAGTATATACATTTATTATAAAGTTAACACTTTAACTGTGACATGTATATCCAGTATTATACCCATAGACGATAAAGAAAAAATTTTGATGCTTTTTACCTAAAAGTATTCAGACCATCTAATCGTTCAGAGAGTTCTTTAAAAGCTTTCATATCGTTATCTGTATCGTCAAAACAAACCACTGTCACATTCCTCAGTTGAAAGGCTTATTTATTTCTTCGTAAGTCTCATCGGACTATAAAAGTACCCTCGCATACTAAAGGAGCTCAGATCATTTTGAAGTGTACTCCGCGGTGTGTTTCTTAATCGATATATTAAAAAAATAACGTTATATTTCTTCATTAAACAAGAAGTTTTTCTTCATTATACAAGGACTATGAAGGACTGTTTATTTGGAGTGTTACTTCTAGCAATAGTATCAAATGCATTCGAGGACATTAGTTATTTTCCGGCAACTAAAACCGAAATCAATACTGAATCAACTGAAGATTACAAATCCGAGATTGATGCTCTCTCTACTAAACCAATTAAAGATCACAAACAATCTTCTCTATCCTTCAATTTGACACCCGCCTATAAAAAATTGAATGAGTTGCGTAATGCTTTAGATAAGAATCTAAAATACGAAGAATTAACTCAGATTATCATAAAATTAGTAAATGATGATAACAATTCTACAAATCTATATACGTTGGACAGATTACCTTTATATATGTCCGACAGATATTATGCACCTCTCTTGATCGTGGATTTTTTATTGCAAAACACAAGGTTTAATAACATCTTTATGGAAGATTTGAAGAAGTGTCCTGAAGACATAAAAACCACCCAGCAGTTGCTATTCTTAATGGAGTGGTCCTCGAGTAAGGCGAAAATATTTTTGGATAAAATGGAAATTTGCTTAATACCACTGAATCAACCGAAAACCACAAACTCGAGATCAATACCACTGAACCAACCGAAGATCACAAACTCGAGATCGATATCACTGAACCAACCGAAAACCACAAACTCGAG
>NW_011627095.1:847692-911203 GCF_000204515.1 Acromyrmex echinatior | reverse complement strand
ATATGCAAAATATATGATAAAATAATACGCAAAAATATCTTAACATATAAATAATTTAACAATGTTACAATGTATCTTTTTTAATTTAAATACATTGATTGCATGGTTCTCGGTATTGGGCTTCACAATAAATGAAGATATCTAAAATGATGTAAATAAGAATATAAATATAAAATTTATATCCTTTTTTAACGCAAACTCTCATAATTATAACTTCTTAATAATACTGCAATTATAAATCTATTTAATTTAATTATCACATGACTAATTTAGTCAAACTAATTAGTTCGAATAAATAGCAATATTCATTCCTTTAGCCGAAATTCCTATCACGTTCAGTGCTTTATGTATAATGACGGTTTTCTTAACATGTCGTTTATAACAACTCATATTCAAATTAGGAATGCACCGTAAGATATCTCACGTTTCCTTTATGACGCATCATCGGTCATTCTCGCCTTCATCGACTCTCCTGTGAATCTGTAAATGGTCTTATATTTTTCTTAAAACTATCCGATATATGTTCTTTCCTGATCATAGTGTTCCACAGATCACCGCGAATTTCATAGTCTGCCATCCTCAACACTATTTCTTATAGAGTTTCCGATATCTCATCATATATATTTTGATATTATTCTCTCTTTCAAATGTACTCGTTCCCTTATACTATTGTTATTTTTGATAATGTTATGAAATTAAAAGATAAAAGTAGAATACAATTTAGAATACAATATAGTTGTACGTACAATTCTTAGTATAAGATATTCATGGCATATACTTTATATATATATTTTTCATTAATAAGCAAATGGAACTCTTGATAATTAAAATTGAAAGAGAAAAATAATTGGTTTTACAAAATCAGCGGGTAAATAGTGCGCAAATAATATGAAAATAAATTTAAAGACTTTCGATATTTTATGATATTGAAAATCGAAAGTCAATATAGCATGTTATTTCGAAACATTATAATAAAAAGAGATACTTCAGTAGATTGTTACATATTGTTACATATTGATTAAGTCAAATTTTAAAATTACATTAGCTGATTAATTTAATACTAAATGTGAAATAAATATTCAAACTTGAAACTCTCTACTAACTAGTTTGTATATAGAGCAAGTTTTTCTCTATATTAAACTTACCTACAGTTTTATTAATAATTTTATTTTACTTTACAATTAGTTATATTTTATTTATTTTAGATTTATTTTATTTTACAATTAGATATATCGTTATTTTAGTGTATTCATTTTTATAAGAATTTAGATTAAACAGATAACAGATTAAACATTGTTTTTAAACGTTAATGTTCTCTGGTGGAAATAAATCGATGAAATCTTTATCAATAAACCCATTTCAGTATAATTCATAATAAAATGAGTCAATTGATAGAGATTTCAGCGATTTTAACGATTTATTTCCACCAAGGTTACTATTATGTGTATTTCAATATTTACTGACCAAAAATTTGCAGTATATATAAGTCAAGTAAGAGCGTGATCGTGCACCATTTCATATTATTAGCCTTGAAATAGATTCGAATAGTTTCATACGATATATCTAAACCTTTTTGCTTCAATTTTGCTTGTCCTTGACGCAGTGTTAAGCCAGGATTCCGCGAAAACAGATTTACTATTTTTTTATTGTCTTTTTTTTCCACTTTGCATATCGAGCCACGTTCCGGTAAATCATCGACATTATATCGCTGCACCCACTTCTGTACGAATGATTTCGATTTTTTCATATATTTAGCAGCCGATAATTGTGACATTTTTGGGTGAGTACAGAGGAACACAGCTTCATAGCGTGATGCGTATTTGGTACTCATGGCGTTTAATGTGATTCTCTTAAGAAAGTTCAATGACAACTGAATCTTCCTTGATAGCGCATCAAGGACAAAGGTGTCCTCTATGGATTCATGATAGATTTAGGGCGATATCTTTTATTAGTTTCAGTAAGACCACAATCTTATTTGACTTACTGTATATTACTATACGTAAATGTATACATTATTTATATTTCACTGTATATTTCATTGACATCACATTGTCAATTGAAATTAACAAATAAAAATTCTACAGATTTCTTCTATTTATTATACGAAAATATAGTGAGTATATATATTTATTATAAAGTTAACACTTTAACTGTGACATGTATATCCAGTATTATACCCATAGACGATAAAGGAAAAATTTTGATGCTTTTTACCTAAAAGTATTCAGACCATCTAATCGTTCAGAGAGTTCTTTAAAAGTTTTCATATCGTTATCTGTATCGTCAAAACAAACCACTGTCACATTCCTCAGTTGTAAATCTCATCGGACTATAAAAGTACTCTCGCATACTAAAGGAGCTCAGATCATTTTGAAGTGTACTCCGCGGTGTTTCTTAATCGATATATTAAAAAAATAACGTTATTATTTTTCTTCATTAAACAAGAAGTTTTTCTTCATTATACAAGGACTATGAAGGACTGTTTATTTGGAGTATTACTTCTAGCAATAGTATCAAATGCATTCGAGGACATTAGTTATTTTCCGGCAACTAAAACCGAAATCAATACTGAATCAACTGAAGATTACAAATCCGAGATTGATGCTCTCTCTACTAAACCAATTAAAGATCACAAACAATCTTCTCTATCCTTCAATTTGACACCCGCCTATAAAAAATTGAATGAGTTGCGTAATGCTTTAGATAAGAATCGAAAATACGGAGAACTTGCTCAGATTATCCTAAAATTAGTAAGTGATAACAATTCTACAAAACTATATACGTTGGACAGATTACCTTTATATTTGTTCGACAGATATTATGGACCTATCTGGATCGTGGATTTTTTATTGCAAAAGACAAGGAATGTGTTTAATAACATCTTTATGGAAGATTTGAAGAAGTGTCCTGAAGACATAAAAACTATCCAACAGTTGCTATTCTCAATGGAGTGGTTCTCTAGTAATGCGAAAATATTTTTGGATAAAATGGAAATTTGCTTGCGAAATATAGAGCTTCGTATTAAAGAATCAACGACAGATAAACTCGGAATCAATACCACTGAATCAACCGAAAACCACAAACTCGAGATCAATATCACTGAACCAACCGAAAACCACAAACTCGAGGTCAATATCACAAAAACATTGAAACCAATCAATGATCACAAACCTGAGATTAATACCACTGAACTAACTGAAAATCACAGATTTTCTTTAACGGACTCCCTTAACAAATTGAATACCTTGTTGTATCCTACAGTTGACAATGCTAATGTACAAAATATACTCGAAGAGTATGTAAACTTATATGTGAAAAATTCAAGTTATGAACCCTTCTCAGATATACTCACAATTCCCCTAATAGATTTATTGTTGTCAGAAAGATATTTGTCTAACAAATTTTTGAGGCAAAAATATTTCGAGAAGTTGGAGAATCCCTGTAATAAAGCAAGAATGATGCAACTCATGATGACTTTGTATCGCTTGTCTAAAGGTTATACACATGTAATATATACAGAAAAGTCCAAAAATGAAACGTACACTATTATAAAAGATTGTTTGGAATATCTTACTGAACAACCAATACAAAAATTGCATACGCAATCGATCGAATCCAATGTCAATCACGAAATTACGGCTTCCACGTTAAAAGATAATTCAAAATTAAAAATTCCAGAAGTTGAATCTGAACATGAAAATAAGAATGAATCTACCATTGTATTCTTCTAAACATTAGGAGAATTTGAAATATTGCTATTGGCACAGAAGGTAATATTTCTAATGATTCATTATTAACAAATTTTCAAACTATCTTACTAATCCTTTCTTGAAAAAAGAAGAAGCTTCAATTTTACAGTCTTTTTATTAGGTTTTTTTCTTTTTAAAGGAGAAAAGGAGCAGGAACGTGCCTAACGAACGTGCAATGCATATATAGCACACAAATAGCCAAATCCAGAAGCAAATATTGATAGTATCTCTTCATAAAAATTTTTCCTCTACAGTTTATTTTTATTAATATAAATTAATTTTAGTAGAAAACTCTCGTTAGTTTCGATAGCATATATTTATTCATGTCAGCCGATACCTAGAAATTTTCCAGTATTATACACTACCAATAAAAAAATTTTATATTAAATATGCAAAATATATGATAAAATAATACGCAAAAATATCTTAACATATAAATAATTTAACAATGTTACAATGTATCTTTTTTAATTTAAATACATTGATTGCATGGTTCTCGGTATTGGGCTTCACAATAAATGAAGATATCTAAAATGATGTAAATAAGAATATAAATATAAAATTTATATCCTTTTTTAACGCAAACTCTCATAATTATAACTTCTTAATAATACTGCAATTATAAATCTATTTAATTTAATTATCACATGACTAATATAGTCAAACTAATTAGTTCGAATAAATAGCAATATTCATTCGTTTAGCCGAAATTCCTATCACGTTCAGTGCTTTATGTATAATGACGGTTTTCTTAACATGTCGTTTATAACAACTCATATTCAAATTAGGAATGCACCGTAAGATATCTCACGTTTCCTTTATGACGCATCATCGGTCATTCTCGCCTTCATCGACTCTCCTGTGAATCTGTAAATGGTCTTATATTAGGTATTGGAATTAATTCGTAGCGTTTTTAATGAAAGAATGTTATTTATTTCACATGAGCATTAAAAAATACATTAATGAAAGTACTTCCCATCACTTGTAAAACGCTACGAATTAATTCCAACACCTAATATTTTTCTTAAAACAATCCGATATATGTTCTTTCCTGATCATAGTGTTCCACAGATCACCGCGAATTTCATAGTCTGCCATCCTTAACACTATTTCTTATAGAGTTTCCAATATCTCATCATATATATTTTGATATTATTCTCTCTTTCAAATGTACTCGTTCCCTTATACTATTGTTATTGTTGATAATGTTATGAAATTAAAAGATAAAAGTAGAATACAATTTAGAATACAATATAGTTGTACGTACAATTCTTAGTATAAGATATTCATGGCATATACTTTATATATATATTTTTCATTAAAAAGCAAATGGAACTCTTGATAATTAAAATTGTAAGAGAAAAATAGTTGGTTTTACAAAATCAGCGGGTAAATAGTGCGCAAATAATGTAAAAATAAATTTAAAGACTTTCGATATTTTATGATATTGAAAATCGAAAGTCAATATAGCATGTTATTTCGAAACATTATAATAAAAAGAGATACTTCAGTAGATTGTTACATATTGTTCAAGAGTAAAGATGTTTTACTAAATTTCTCGGTTGTTATCGAGAATTCAGTTTGTCACAGATTTAAATCAGTCGATTTGATAAGTTATTGCATACAGTTATTCTATTATATTCTGTAGAGCAAGATATTAATTATGACTAGCACATATAATATAAAGTAAAGTATAAAGAAATGAGTAATTGTAAAAACACTTATATATCAGATCCATATGATTCACGTTAACTTATATCATAACAAATTTACATTTAAGTAACGAAATTTTTTTGTAACTTTACTCTTATTTGTTAGCATGCTAAGGTTTTTCGTTATTACTTATACTTGATTTTCAAGCAACAAATTCATAACTTGCATATTCCGAGAGCAACAAATTCAGACAACTTTAAAATAATATACAAAACAGATAGTTTTTTAAATAAGCCACTATGTGTTTTCTTTCCACTAATTGATTCATCTCATTATTCTGATCATAAAAATATTAAGGTACGATTATCAAAAAATTAATAGTTTACGAATTATTTAATATTTTATATCATGTCAAAATAAAGTATAAAGTATATCTTGTAAACTATTAGTTTTTTTATATCATTACTTTAATACTTTTATATGCAGAATAATTAGAGGAATAATCATATTGTATAAAAAAAACATACAATTCCATTTAAAAAAATGGAGACCTTCATATCTTTTGATATGAACCTCCACCTAGAAAAAACATAATCAAAATATATATTTCTCGAAACTGTTTCACTTTCTGAAATCTGAAATATTTTTTTCATATTATAAAAACCAAGCAAGATATTTCAGATGCTCGAGTTAGGTGAGACAGCCTGTATATGTACATAAATTGTGTATTTTTATATATACATATTTATGTAATTTTACATACTTTTTGTTACAGTATATATCACAGGTTGATAAATAAAGAGAAAGAGGAAGAGAAGGGAAGTGACAAAGGGGGAAGGAAGGAAGGGGGGAGGGAAAGGGAGAGAGAGAGAGAGAGAGAGAGAGAGAGAGAGAGAGAGAGAGAGAATAACATTTAAGCTAGCGATTCCGCTTTATTAATAAACTAAGCCCCTCCCTATCATGCATAATGTTCACTATGCATGTTTAAAATATCTGTTTTATATTAATTGATATAAATATTAATATTAAATATTATATTAATTGATATAAATATTAATTGATATAAATACTAGTATACTGAAGTATTATGCAGCACTTGACCATAATTGACAACATTATCATTTGTACATGTATACATCTTATCATTTGATAAAAGAAACAAATATTAAAGCTTATAATAAACTGGATAATGCAAACTACAAACAAGACCTAATTATTGTAAGGAAGTTTTCATTTCGTGCAATACCTTCGGAGATGGATACGAATAAATATTTTCAAAAGAAACTCGTAAAATATATTAGGTCGATATATTGAGTTATCCTATTGTTGTAGTGTTGATCATTTGATTTCTAGCGCAACAACAAATGTAATTATGCCATCATGTATTAATGGCTTTGCAAATCTTATTCAGCTTATAATGCTACATTAATTCGTCATTAATTTCTCGATGAAGCAGATTTTGTTATGCGGTTTGCGTTGCGAGCCACTTCGCCGTGTATACATGTTAAACGTCATTTCCATCAAATGCCATTCCTAGAATTAAAAGGCGAGCCGTACTGCATGACCTCAATGAACGTTTGAATAAGACCAGTGAACCCCAAGAGATAGAGGCTTTACACTGTAATGAAATTTAATCGCTAAAAATTTAGTATGTACTTTTATTATTTATTATTGCTTGCTTTCAATCTTGTAAAAGAGAGTCATCTTTTAAATTATCGTTTTGTGATAGCACGATTAAAGTCAAGAATTATTTTCTTGAAAATATTCTCGTTTTACTTTCTATAAATTATGAAGATATAAAAATCATATCAACCAATTCCATATATTTAATATATTATTGAAATTATTTAAACGTATTTAGAATATACTTTATATATTTCTACTAGATATTTACCTATATTATGTCACACACACACACACACACACACACACACACACATATTTTAAATTATTTAAATATGTCTAAAGAGAAATTAATATATTATTATATAAATTATCAATATAATTGTCAATCTAATCGTAAGTATTAAAACTCGATTGAGATAAATCAATGCAATATAAATAATGCCTATTCGAGCCAACACTGGATGACAATGTGAAGATTGTTTTATTTAAATTAACATAATTGTAATCGCAGATATTTCGATTCTGTTCCGGATCCTAAATGACATCACTGTTATTAGGTGTTGGAATTAATTCGTAGCGTTTTTTAATGAAAGAATGTTATTTATTTCACATGAGCATTAAAAAATACATTAATGAAAGTACTTCCCATCACTTGTAAAACGCTACGAATTAATTCCAACACCTAATACATTACTACTCTTATATTAGATGACTGAATTTTGTTAACAATTTACATGGAGCATTGATAAGGATCTGAAACAGAATCAAAACGTCTGTGATTACAATTACGTTAATTTAAATAAAATAATCTTCACATTTTCATCCAGTATTGAATAGACATTATTTGATTGTATTGATATAAATTATATATTGTCTTCTAAATGTATTCTTATTACATGATCACAGTTAGATCAAAGATAAAAGACTTAAATTGGAAATGCGCAACTGTATTGCTATACAAGCTGATTCCTATTCAATGCATTTCCTGTATGTAGTTTAACTTGAAATAGTATCGTAATTATCAACAAAGTTACCGCCAATACCAAAGCAAAGCTTAATTTAATTTAATCTTAATTTAAGCTTAATTTAATCAAGCATCACATGGCATAATTTCGTTAGGTTAACTGTGCGATGAAAATGATGATAAAATATTCAAGACGATGTAATGCAAATTATTCCATAACATTCGAGATAATTGGAAGCATCCCGCGATTTTAGGAGAACTTCTACGTTTTTGCATAGGTCTATTGAAATGTCCTATCAAGCTAATGGAGCCTGTGTCGAGGCGGATGATCTTGTGCCTATTTTGGCACCTACCACTGATATTTTACCGCGATTGAAGACTTTGGCAGCTCATTTCATCACCAAATACAATGTAGAGCCTTCCTTTATCGTTAGAGTGCCAGGAAGGTAAATTTCTTTTTAATAAAAAATTTAAGCCTTACAAACTCTATTATCTAAGATACTTAATACATATATAAGACATTATGTATAACATAATTATACGGATTCTATTTTAATCGTCAAATAATTTATATCTTAACTTTGAAAACGCGACATTTACATAAGATTTATAGACCCATTCAGAATGCGCTTTTATTAATAAATATGCGCTTTTATTTCTGAAATTCTATATGTAATGTAATTATATGTATATTAAATGCGCGCTGACATCATAAATGCATTCTGAAAATGAGCCATAGCTTCTAGATATTCTGCAAGTTATTTTGCTAACTATAAATACATTTACAAATACTTCTGTTCCGTTACAGAGTTAATCTGATAGGCGAGCACATTGATTATTGCGGATATTCAGTCTGTCCAATGGCTATTGAACAAGATATTCTTGTCGCGGTAACATTATCGAAAGATAATGAAATTCATCTCACCAATGTAGATTCGAAATACGAAGACTTCCGATGCAGTTTCGACAACACAGGGTAAGCGTGTAATTTGATAGGAATCTAAATTCATTTACAATAGATGGAATCAATAAATAGAATCAATAGTTTAGATAAGTTTGAGAATTTTTCGATTAACTTTATAGTTTGTAGAAATTGAACGATACATTCATTTTAAAGAAACTCGAGATTACTAAGATCTTACGATACATATCGTATTTAATATATAGCAAACTATACCGCACGTGGCATATAATGTAACACCTCCATAATGCACGTCGTGCTCACAGTTGTGGTCTTAGGCACTTATAAGCACTTATAGCTCCCTAACAATTTAAGCCTGCTGATCCCTTACCGCGGCCATCTTGGATTATGACGCTGAAACTAGAATTATGTGCGATTTATCCGTACAGTGTACGTGCGTTCGCATTGGTTGAGATAAAATCCACATTCACAATTAAATTAATCTAAATGAAAAAACATGGCAGTTATTTTACGATGTAAAGATCGAGTAAAAAAAAACAACGGATCACCAATGAACTTGTGCTACGCGTAATGTAAGAAAAGCAGATGATATTGTGCTCGCGCGCAACCTCGCTCTCGTTTGGATTAAATTACCTCCGTGCTTTCTTTGCTCCATGTATAATACCGAGGAAGATAATATGAACTTTCTTAATCTCATTCATTATTCAATGTCGCGCAACCACGTCGGATAGCATATAACTCAGATGACAGACTTAGCGAATCTATACCATTATCGATTTTCCGATTTTTCCGTTATATATGTACGCGTTAATTTTTACAATGATAACAGACAAGGCAGTAAAAAGGACTAAATATATGAATAAAATATCTGACAATAATAATCTTCCTTTCGCAACACCTTAATACCGAGAGTTAAATATTTCTATAAATGTACATACACAGAATGAATGATTTTGCTGAAATATTTAATTTCTAAAAGTAAATATTTAATTTCTAAAAATTTAACTAGATACAGATCTGTGTGAAAATAATGTTATTAGACCATCAAAATAATTATGTGGTACGTTTAAGCACGTTAAAAACGCTGAAGTAACTTTACCCAAACTAATTAGTAACTAATTTGAGCAATGTTACTATGGCAAATAGTTCGGGCGTTCTACATAATTATTCTGAGGGTCCAAATAAAATTATTTTCAAATCTGTATCTAATTAAATTGTTTAATACTTCAGCAAAATCTTCTTTCCGTGTAAATGTAGCATAATCACGTTTTGCCGCGTTTCAGATCTTATATTAGCGATAGCGAAAGCGGGCCGGCATGGTATAAATATTTTCTATGCGGTGTAAAAGGAGCGCTGGAAATAATCCCGGCGGAGTCAGTTCCAACGGGAATTCTGATTGCGGTATGGGGAAACATTCTCCCTAATTCTGGCCTTTCGAGTTCCAGCGCGTTGGTCTCGGCCGCGCTCCTCTCGGTCGTACACGCTAGTCAGGTGAGTACTTTAATTATTCATCTTACGCGCGAAACGTTTAATATTATCACATCTTCCGCCCCGTATTACGAAATAACATCACAAGCGTCATGTCTATCTAAAAAAAAATATATAATAATATACAATAATAGAGTAAGGCTAATGAAAGTGCGATGCGGTAAACAAAGCGCAAGTAATTTTAAACTGAAACTAGTTTAAAATTAATGTTCGTAATAAATAAGTATTCGAACGTTTCAATTTATTTTGAAGGTTATTCATTATGAATAATGAATGATGAAAACTCCAAAGTGAGTTGAAATGTTCGAACATTATTTATTGTGAACATTAATTTTGTATACTAGTTTGTAAAATGAATTGTGCTATGTTTATTGGGTCATACTTTTATTAGCCCTGTTCTATTGTTGTTGTAAAAAAATATAATTAACAAGCAACGTGCTGCGCATGAATGGATGTAGTTCCGAAAGTTCGCAAACTACTCTTTTAGACTTTAATTGGATATTTTCTACTTTGATGCATGATTATATACTCGACAATTCTATCGCCTAATTCTCCAGTTAGACTTTTCTGTTTTCCAACAGACTTATACGAACGATGTAGAAACGAGATATCGTATATTTATCGATGTCACAAGTACTAAGTGCTGAGAGGTATTGTGTTTGGCCAAGTGAATCAAAATACCGATCACTACTTCGTATAGTATTCTTCCATTACTTCTTCTATGCTCTTAGATCCTATTTCCTTGGAATGTCTTGGACGGTTTTGTGTGCTCGAACGGATATCGAAAGCGACATAGATACTGCGGATCTTTGAGATACTTCCTTTAATGCTTTGTATTATTTTTCAAGTAGCATTATCTTTATATTTATATATATATATATATATATATATATATATATACATACCTTTCAGCTTTCTATAAAGCTTAGATTTTTTATTTCTTTAGTTTGAATTTTTATCTTAAATTTATTTTTATCTTAAATTTATTTCGCAAAACTGTTATTTTAAATTATAAATATATTTATTATTCAGATTATGATTATTATCTCGTCTTAATAAAGTATCAATAGAAATTGTAGTCGTTATCACAGATATTTGTGATAATAGTATAAGCTACTTGTACATTATAGCACCAGTTATCGAAGCATGAATTGGCAACTATCAGTGCTCGAGCAGAGAGATATATCGGCACTCAAGGTGGTGGAATGGATCAAGCTATCGCTTTTCTTGGGAAAGCAGGTAATTCCGACTTTCATTAATTTATATGAATAAAATATTGTTATTTATTCACCTATTTTTGTTAGTTTCACTTGATTCTTCCTTGTTATTCTTATATGAAATTAAATCATAATAAAATTGTGTAAGATATATCTTTAAAAATTAAATAATTAGAAGAAAATATTTCTTGTGAATCAATCTATTTATGGTAATTCTCAAAACTGTTTATATATATAATTTTGCGATCACAAGATTCTAGATTCATATTAAAAAGTTCAAAATATATCGGTTTTTCGCAATTGTCTGTTTATTCGTAAAGGTATGGCTAAGTTGATAGAGTTTAATCCCCTGCGTGCAACTGATGTAACATTGCCAGAAAATGCAGTGTTCGTAATAGCACATAGTCAAGCATATCATAACCCGATTTGCCGCACAGGTATTTATATTTTTTTTATAGTAATATCGCATCTTTTAAGAAAAAAAATTTTCGTCGCAACTAATATTATATATTTTCAAATATCAATTTAAATGACGATACAATTATACGCCCCTATTTAATTTATTTTCTTGGTTCAAAATGTTTCAAATCCTTTAAATATTCGTAAAAATAAACACAAAAAATTATCCAAAGATTAAAATTCTTTTCCCGTTTACGTTTCACGCTCGTTGCTTCTTCAATGACATTGATTGATGCATTTCGCACTTATTCAGGACATTTTCTAACTTTTAGCTTCCCTAATTCGATTTCCTTCGCTTTTACTTCCTCTCAAAAACCATATATCTTGAACTTAATAATATATGAGAAAAAATATAAATTTCATGAAAATACACAATAATTTCTTCACGATATTATATCACGATCTCCTTTCCCTCAACTGAGCAATGAAATCTATCTATATTCTGTTTAGATAATAGCCAAGAAAAGAAATATGGATTGGGAGCGTGTTCAAAAATTAATCGACATTCAGGAGAGGCTCGCTTTAGATTTGGACGAGATGGTTACTGTAGTAATGACAGAACTACACGAAGAACCGTATACTCTTGACGAGGTACACATTGTAACACAATAAATAAAAAGGGAGATATTTTTCTCTTGTATAACAGTTTCTCAACGAAGGGTATATATCTTCTTAAAGATTATTAAAGCAGCACATCTCACAGAAAAGGAAATTTCATACATTGCGCTATAAAAGATAATGAAAAAAAGTTTCGTGCAATTCATTCGTGTTAAACTTGATATCGGATGAATGTCTTAATGATGAATCAAGGACAATTCGAATCACGACGGAATATAAATTTTTCTCGTAGATCTGCGAGACCCTCAGTACGGATTACGAACGATTGAAGAAAACGTCTCTCGTCAGTTCCTTTAATATCTCGCAAACGTTCAAACTGCAGCAACGAGCTCTGCACGTTTTTCAAGGTAAAAACATCCATTTTTATGCGCTAGGTAAATCGCCAAACGCTATTTTAAATCCGATAAATCAAATGAGCTTAAACCCTTCCCTGTTTTTATGCGCCAATATATTCTTAACTTTGCCACGCAAGCAAATACATTACAATTCTTTGTGAATTTCATGCTCATTAGAAAAGTTTAAAAATTTATTAAAAAGTTAGAAATCGAACTTCATTTCGTCGCATTAACTGAGTTATTAAAGTATTTAAGTATTTTCCATCTTATCTCCGATATTACCATCAACAGCGTAAAAGCAGCGTGAAAAGTTGCAGATCGAATCTCAGAAGTTATAGCATCTACTGGTTTTGTGCATGAAACTGCACCGATAAATCAATTATGTGTATGTACAAGCATTACTATATTCTATGAAGCTATAAATTATTTTGTTAGATATGTCGATTGTAACTTTTAAAGGTTTGAAAGGTCCGATTCTAAACTTTCTAAACTTAAGACTCCTGTTTACCCCTCACTGTTAATTACTCCAGATTGTAACGTCAGAAGCAAAAAAACATACGATAAAAATGCTATCGGATTATTTTTGAATAAAAATATTTTTTTCAATAAAACATTTGCAATTGGTAGAATGGACTTATAAAAATATACTAAAAACTTCTTGTTTTGAGAAAAATTAAATCATATTTATTTTTTGCACTATTAATTTATCATAGCAGTGAACATGCAGCCTATTTCAGCCATTTTTGTATAATTCATTTTCAAATATATGGAGCCTTAAATATTGCAGAAATTAATCATACAAAAAAATGACGTTTAAAATTTGTATTTAATTTTTCCCTTCTTAATATCTTATCTTAATATATCTGTCTTTTTCCCAATAGTAAATGCTACTAAAGCGCACATATTAATTAATGTCAAATCGATTAGCATCACATTAAACACTCTGCAAATATCTGTTAAATGTTACATTGAATCATCATCACGTTGAAAAGCGCAATGGTTCATTATCGCGGTGGTCAGTAAACTTGGCTCGATTAACTGCATCGCTGCTTTTACACCGCAGAGGCCGACAGAGTGCTCGCGTTCCGCCATATAAACGAGGAGGGCAGCATAATGGAACACGAGAAGCTTCAACATCTAGGCAACCTGATGTCGAAGAGCCATGCCAGTCTCTATAAACTGTACGAGTGCAGCCATCCTAGCGTGGATGCGCTCGTCGAAAGAGCTATACTTTGCGGTGCATTCGGCGCTCGGCTCACAGGAGCTGGGTAAGTTATATTATTACATCAACTTAAAATATTATAATATTCACACACGACAAGAAAATGTAAATTATATTTAAATTGAATTTTCCGCTGTACTAAATACAGAGTATTTTTTGTGATGAGGATTTATCAGATAATATAATATTAAATTTATTATTAATGTTTATTCAATATTTTGTTGTATATTAATTTCACATATTATTTGTCACTTTTATTACTTCACAATGAAAATGAAATCGTTATTTTCGTAATGCAGTTGGGGCGGTTGCATCGTAGCTATTATTGATAAAAACGGAGTTCAGCAATTCGTCGAGGCTCTCCGAGCATATCTTTGTCAAAACAGCACAAAGAATCAAGCGGAACTAGAATGGATGGTGTTCCCGACGTCACCAAATCAGGGCGCTATTATTTACACAGCGTCAACACTGTTTTGAATCATAAAACCCCTACGATAAATAAATACATATAGTGGTTTTACTTAGTGCGCGTTGTCACACCTTCCCTTTGTTGACATTCCATCATTTTTTCCCGTTCACTTTACTTTGCTTCTCTCTTTTATCTAGCTTTCTTTCATCCTACGTCACAAATTTTAATTGAACGATAGGATGCCATACGCCTATGCGCCATTCGGTGTATCTTTGATATTTTTGAAGTCCATCACGAACGAATAGAGTATATTATATTTAAACTTACTTTACTTCTTGCCATTTAATCACTAATATATGAATTCTATTCACTATAATAGTATTAAATAAAATCTATTGAATATAGAGTGCCTTGTAATCGCACATTATGATTTATATTCTCGAAAAATCCCGTATAATTATAATATAACGAATACTAATTCGTTATTCCAAAAATGTACCAAGTTATAATTATGCGATATAATTATAATAATTAATATAAATTATTATTTACTTGTAATATTTTTAATAAAGATGTAATAAAGCAAGATAAGATACATAAAGATCATTTTTAAATCTTCCTCTTTCTTTTCTATTTTTTTGTTTTTGCTGCTTTTTTTACAATGAACTAAAATAAAACCGCTAATAAACTACAACGAAAATTGATTTAATATACGATATATAAAAATGATAATTTAATGAGTGTTAAATAGGCGAAATCTTCGTTATTTTCAAACACAGACGTGATCAATTACTATTACTTTTAACTTTTGAATTTAGTTCATTCAGAAAATGCTTCCATATTTTCTCATACATTTTAAAGAAGATATATGTATCTCTCTGAAAACAATGGAGGTTAGTTGAGTACATATCTACACTCCATTTTCTTGATAGATACATTTTCTACATAGCTGTTTTAACGAAATGTGTAATACAAGATTCTTATATTTCATTATTTTAAAATATCGCTGAAAAAATGTATAATAACGCATAAAACTGTAAAATATCCAATTGGAAACAAGTGAAAAAAACTATATTCGATCAAAGCGTCTAATCTAGTAATAATTTTGTGCCAATTATAAATATTTATTTTTTAAATTTATCATTTTATCATTTGATGAATTTAACGCAATAATTTTGACATTAGTCGATTTTACGATTTAATAATAATATTAAAAATTTCAAGTTAATTTTATATTCGCTCTTGTAATTTTGTCGATATTTAGACCTCACTGTTACATAACCATAATAACATAACCGTTGTGAAGTTTAAATGATTATTACCTAACTCTAATGAAACCGCAGTAATGCGAATCCTAGATCTAACTAAGGTCACACACCATGCAATGAAAGCATGTACCTGTAAAGGTGATATGATGGCAGGACTTGTACTGCACATTTGCGAATTACATCAGATATTACCTCTCAGTGCTGTCGCATGTTCCAAGATGAGACAGAAGTTGCTTTGTAAAACCATAGTTATTTAAAAATACGTAAACTTTATCGTTCAAAGACAGATAACGCAGATGTCTTAGGCCGATTGCACGTTACTTTCACTTGAACGAGGCTTGAAACTCTCACTTTCTCTCTTAACCGAGAGAGTGGGAGAGATAGTTTGAAGCTTCGCTTAAAGTCAAAGTAACATTGGTGCAACCGGGCCTTAAGACTTTATTTATAATAGCGTTTCTGTTAAACAGTTTAGTTGAAAATTTAGAATTAATCTTTTAATAAATAGATATTGAAATAACAATTTAATAGTTAAAATTTGCTAGTAACACATATTTTTAATTAAATTTAAGCAAGTTCAATTAAGACTCAAATAACAGTATTTTCTTTCTAAACCGCTCTCTTAATCAAACGAAATTAAATGTTATCTTAGGCGACGCTAATAAGTTCACAAAACAAAACGCGAGATATATAGTAACAGTTCATTTATCGAAATTGATTTGAGGAATAGAATATTTAGCGCGAATCTGTGTTATAAAACGTTCAATATTTCGGCAATAAATTAACTGGCATGGCGCGGCTTTGATATTTGTTTCTGCAGCGTTTATAAAGTCGCCGTACATTATCATCATTCGGACGGCAAAAATGAAGGCAAATGAGCGAATAAAAGCCTCTACGTATATTGTCGTATTATTATTTAAAACGCGATCGTAAGAAGTACTCGGAAGACTCCAAATATTCTGTCCTTTGCGTTTCGTATAATTACTAAACATTCAATAAGTTACGATTTTCTATCTTGATTTTACTTGATTCATGAACTTCACGTTTGCGTGCACAAAGTAAATGTATGAATCATCGATGATTCAAAAAAATAAAAAACTGATAAATTGATCCATTAATAATAGTATTTTATTGAATTGAAGTGTTTGCAGTGTTTGAAGAACACCACAAACGTGTGCGATATATACTTTGTGTAAATTTCAATTGTATATTTTTAGATTTCATTTTAATTAGTCGTTTAATTAGTCATTTTAATTAATTATTTCCAGACATTATTTTTGTATCGCACGATTGAAATGCTAATATCATCGAATTTTTTGTTTTTACAATGTTGGTATAAATTATAGATACCTATATTATATGCATGTATTGTATGCATCATTGGTATAAATTATTGAAGATTTCCAATAAATAATATGCGAGATTTAGATCGTTGTACTAATTTGGAAGATTTGCAAATGTCAAACAGATCATAGTGATAACATAACGACCTTCGTACTCTTCCCGTTATTCTTCCATCACGATGTATGAATAATAAAGTGCGTCGCGTGCAACTGATGTCGGGAGTGCCGTGTAAATTTGTGCAATTATTCTATTCTGATGATTAATGTGCGTTATTATTAACCGTGTTTTAATGAATATTGTGTGTGTGAGTTCAACAAATCCGAAAAGAGGAAGAGGAGGACTGTGAGGCATCGAACAATGGCAGCGCAACAACGAAGTGAGTAAATTATGTTGTATTTTATTAATAGATCTCTTCGTAATTATATCCGTTAATAGATCTTCATAAATTGTATCAAATATAACACGGATCTTATACACGAATTAGTTCAATACAACTCGTTAAGCCATCTAAACCGCAATTAAAGAAGTTAAAGCTGAAGTAGATGTAAAAACTTTAAAGAGATCTCTCCTTTTTTTCTTGATTTTTCAATTTCTCTACTTTTAATTTCGTGTTTTACTCGCGCAGATCTTGTATAAACATTAATTAAATTTGATCAATTGTCTATTGTTTTCTGTATGTCTCAGAAGAAGATAAAGAAAGAATTTAAATTAACTAAAAACAACTTCTTCTACAAGAACAGTCGATAGACATATAAAACATGCGAAACTATTTCAGTTATCTGTGTTTTATTGTCAGGCTTGAGCTGCATTGAACTAAACTTGCGGATTTAGTCAATGCCTGTGAAGGCGACAAAGCGATCAGACAAGCGTGTGTTCGAATTGCATAGACTAGCCATAGTTAAAGTCGGAACGCTTGTACGAAATCTCTCGGGGCTCACCGAAGGTATTTCAGTCTATGCAAAGTACAAATTAAACTTAACATTCATTTTGGAAGTTGTTCCCAAACAGCTATTGATTAGTGAACATCTACTGCAATATTACAATAGCAATCAAAGCTAAAGAGAGTAGCTCAAGTCCAATTCCTATGGATGGTAGATAAGAAGAAAATTATACGTAAAATAAATTTATGAAATTACAGATTTCATTTGAGCTATGAATTATTCAATCGCCGTTTAATCAGTGCTTGATCATTTAAAAGTCGACAGATAAATTTCCTCTCGGAAAACATTTAATACATTAACAATTAATTGTAATATATCATCCTTTCCATCAATTGTTCTTTTCCGATGGAAAAAAATTTTATTTTATTATTTAATTGAACGAAATGAAATTATAAAACGATCTCAAATTATTACCGATTATTTCCTGTATGATATTCATATTTCCACGTATTTGTTTTATTAATAAACGAGAAATCAGTTATACCGTCAATCATTAAATGTCAGCAGCTGATATATCATCAAGACAGGTTTAAATAAGAACAAAAGACTTTCCGTCATTTCGATGCAGCACCTTTAAAAGCGCATCGCGTATTTTTGTTCGATTGTTCACACTTCGGATTTTCGTTCGTTTTTTTTCATTCTTCTCACTGATAGATCGGCTTTCTCGACATACACATACGCTATCCGCAATACGACGATTTTCCATTTACCCACTGAAATTCTTTCCACTATTATTCGAGTAAACAAAAACGAGTAACATTAGTTTTCTTTTCATTAAACTACGTGCATGCTACGCTTTCTTTTGTTTTCGAACGTTTTATTATGTTTGATGAAATGCGAAAAATATATTTTTTATGTCAATGATCTATCAAAATCGGATCGACTTTTTTTTCTATTTTTTCTGATAACACGACGAAAATACGCATTCACATGTCAGTTTACACGTATACATATGTGCATATTCTTTCAAAGTCTGAAACTAAATACGAAAATCGCACAATGGCTTTAGAATTGTGTTTTTTAATAAAAGAAGTTTTCCGAAAAGAAGGAAGAGAGAAATGAGTCGAATCTACTGCGGAACATATTCTGTCTCGCTGGACATGTAGAACATCCTCCAAACCTCTATGTTGATTAACAATGCTTTTAGGACTTTAATAAAAGAAGTCTTTTGAAAAGAGGGAATAGAAATGAATCGAATCTATTTACGGAACACATTCTATCTCGCTGGACATGTGAACACCCTCCAAATCTATGTCGATTAATGATAACACGATATCGATATCAAGCGCCGCATGGATGCTTTTAGGTTATTACGAGATCGATCCTTCGTTTGTTGGGATTAATTTTTTCCAAGGATCACTTTCACACGTCACACACGAGCATATAGTCGAGCCTCAAAGCAACAGACTTATCCTAGTTTCAAATAAAATTAACACGAGTACTTCGCGTACGTGGAATTGAAACTCCATAAAGTAATTTAATCGCAATTTAACTGATCATTCGCACGTGAGATTCACTTCCCGAAAAAATATTCGGCACTATCGCGATCATATATTTTAGCTTGATGTACTGTGATGTCGTATAGAAGGCGAAACTAATGATTAATTGATTTAAAAGATCCGTCCCATTGAAGTGCATATCGTAAAGTTCTATATTCCCGTCTTCATCTTATAAATACTATTCACGATATTATGATCCATAGATATGAAAAGAAATCATACTATGTGCCCCTTTTATAAATATACAGGATATCGCACAATTTTCCTTTAAAAAAGATAGAACTCCTTTATAAATTATATAGTAATTTAAGCAGATTGTTATGTCGACTAATGTTATTTCTACTATTTCTACTATTAATAACGTTGTTAATAGATGTAAAATAATTAGTATTTTAACATTTTCTTTGTATATGTCTTATATGTACATTTATTTGTACATATTCTAAATATATCAAAAAATATTAACTAACTAAGAAGGTATTTATTTTCAATAAATAGATTGTCAATGATTCGAAGCTTAGCGAAATCTTTTAAACAAAGAAATAAATAGGAAACGAGCTTTTGTCAGAAGTGCAAAGCTAGTAAGATCTTTAATACCCCATTCAATCTCGCTACTTTCACAAGTGAATAGCCTTCTCTCTGGGGATACAAACTCTTAAAGTTTCAGAATAATGTATTCTGCAAGTAGCTCACAAAGCATTTATCCGTTCCGTGTTCCATAAAACTCACTTTATATTTAAAAAATTTTGTGCGCTTATTTTATTGGGCAAACCCATATTTCGTATCGAGACATTAAAAAAAAGGTTAAATCAATTCCTTCAAAATTTTTAAATAAGATTGACAAGAAAAGTTGTTGCGATTATACATTGTAAGTCTTCAGCTTGTAAAAACTGTCGTTGTTAAATGTAACCGTAAGATCTTAAAACCACTTGAAACCAGAACATTACAGTTTCAATAAAAAGTAACGATCTGGCACGTGGATAGATAGCGTCTTTGTGTAACTGAATCGCCATTGTAGAAAGAGCACGAGTCAATTTCTTTAGAAAATTGATTTCTACCACGACTACGAACCGTCACGATAACTTTTAAATTCTGTCCAGAGAAAATGACTAAAGTCATTATCAAAGTAAGACATATGTGCAGTTAGTTAAGAGACTGCCTCTAGTGACAAGCAATTGCAAAAGTTTTTCCTCACTCTTGGAGGAAAATAAGTTACAGTTACAAATATTAGTATTTTTTTTAATGTAAAAATTATAATAATTCTTTATCTCAAATTGTTAAATGTCCTTTTTTAACAAATCTTAATACAATATCAATATAAACGAAAAAAATAAGAAGGAAATGATATAAATAATGAAAACATGAGGAAGGCCATATATACTGTGGTGAAAGACGCGACACTGAGAAATGTAGCTCATTTATTTTGAATAAAGCTGAATACTTTATTTTATTAAAGACAAAAAAGAAACAGGGGGAAAAAAGAATATTGATGAAATAATATTTTGTAAAAAAAAAAACGTAATTATTCTACAATAAGAAAATTTTTAGTTAAGAGTAAAATCGCGTTGTAATAAAATTTCACTTATTAGCTTGTGATCGCAAAAATTTTAATCGCTTTTCATATAAATAGTAAAAAATGAAAATTGTTTTCAATAATTAATTTCTCTTCAAATATATTGCATAAATTTAATTATAATTTTACTGATAAAATTAAATTAGAAATTACAAAAAATGGAAACTTAATATACTAACAATGTAAGACGAATATTCTTGCGTATTTCTATAAAAATTTTTTCGGTGTCATACAGTATATTCTCTCAGAAACACAGCTGTTTCTCTAAGAAAAAAGAATACCACTGGTACTGGTTGCGCCTTTTATATCTACTTCTTGAAAATAAATCTCTTGAAAAAAAAAATTATTACTTCACTATCTGCCTTATGTTAAAATAAATAAGGGATGATACTAAAATGACTAAAAAACAGCAAGTTTAAAATTTCGTTTTTTGTATGATAGAGATTTATTATATTAGTATGTTTTTCATACCCTAGCGTACAAACATAGTCAGAATTTTTAAAAGCCTATACGAAATACAGTATTAGCTGATATATTTTTGGCAACGTGTTTTTCCATCAAGAAAACAAGAAATAATCTCTGGCTACGTCGACAAAATAGATCCATCCAGCTTTCCTTGTTTGATATATGTGTGTAAGTTTGAAGAATACAAAACAAGATTTACAATGTCACAGATATATGTACATATACAACTTGGAACTTGAGTAGTTTATCTTGTGTCTTACAAAGTAAGGTTTTTCCGAGCTTAGTTTTACGATATATATGCTTAATATGCTCTCTAATTCCTACATCAAAGAAAAAGATAAGACTGTTATACATATTATGTTTTTAATCTTCGGAAAATGTATGTTCAATTTAATAAATTATATTAATTATATTTATAGCTTGAATATTATATGTATTTATTTCAGTGATGTACGGATGAATGATGTAGAAATATCATACATTTGGAATTTTTATATTTTTCTGAAAAGACAAAAACAAAATCGCGTAAAATCTCGGTATCTCATATTTTTGTTTCATATTCTTTTTATTTTTCGTATTCTTTTCTTTAAAAATACCTAAGTAAAATAAAGAATATATTGATAATAAAATATTATATGTATGCAAATTTCATAGATGCGTATAAATTTAAAATAATATAAACATTATATATTAAAATATATGTACATATATTATTATATAATATAACAATAATAATAATAATAATAATAATAATAATAATAAGACAAATGCGTGCATTGTTGTATATAGGGTGTCCAACAATTCGTGATAAAAATTTTAATAACATATTCCTGACTTAAAAATAAGACAAAAATTCTAATACCAAAATGTCGAGGCTGTAATAGTTTTTAAATTAATAGCGGTTATAATTAACTAATCACAGAGCTGACATTTCACGTTCAGGGATGATATATCATACAAGCAGATATTCATACGCTTATATTCACCCCATGTGAAATTGAAATAATAACGTATACTTACAATAATATTGAATATTTCACTAATCATATGTTTAAACATCGAAAATAATTACATATGCAACATACATAATATAAAAATATTACGGAATATTAAAAATAACAAATATGTATAACGAATTATTTTAAATATGTATAACAAATTAAGTTAAAAACTATTATAACCTCATTATTTTGGTATTAAAATTTTTGTCTTATTTTTAAATCAGGAATGTGTTATTAAAATTTTAGTCACGAATTGTGGGACACCCCTTATACTTAATTATTTTAATATTTTCAGATATAAAAGGTGCAACGTAATATTCTTTTTCTCGAAAAGAAAGTTATACATGTTTCTAAAGAAGCAAAAGAAATGACATAGAAAAATATAGGTATCCCAGAATATTTTTAGCTTTGCTAAAAGAGCTTTTTTATATTTTTAATTTTTGCATCTCTTGATTTAATTTTTTATCGTTAAAATTATAGTTTAATCTATGTAATTTGAGAGAGAAGAAAGGTTATTACAAATTTTTAATATAGACACATGTTCAAAATAATGAAATTTTTTATTAATAGTGCAATATATACAGTGCACTTTGATTACACTTTAATATATTTGCACCCATACACACAAGATCGATACAGATTGTAATTAACTAATTGCTCATTGTTATCCATAATTTCCCGACTTTCCGTTCAAACGCCTCTAAATTACTGCGAACAAAGCATGAGAGTTGCCTTTGATGTGTAAAAACGTCAGTTCCAGTTTCACGCGGATTTCCACCATCTACCACATCTCTCTTATTGCGGCTCTAATGCCGCTATAATTCAGAATCACATGAGCTATATACGGACGCAGATCAATAAAGCGTTCATAAAGATTCATTCGGAAATGTTCGGACAAGATAATCGTGGATAATCAATACAATTTCGTAACGTTTCCAATTTCGCGAAGTGAAACCACGTGATTTCGTTTCCTCTACGTTCCTTTCCGGAATTCTTTCCAGAGTGTAAATCCCATTTCAACCACTTTTCGCAAATAAAATAACGTATCGATTTTCTATCTTGGGTTGCGTTGAACGTCAAAAAGCACAACTTTTGCAGCTACCTAGGAGAACGAATAGTTCACTATTCTAACTTCATTATATACCTACAAGTTTTAATCCGTTCACCAAGCGCACCTATATCTCCTGTGGTACTTTTCATACAATATGTAAGAATCTATATAGAAGTTACCGTCATAAAGTTTCTCTTTGTTACAGCCTCAGTGATTACCAAAAAAATATATATATCACGCAAAGAGAGAGAAAGGAGAGTGAGCGAGAGGAAGGGAAAGTTTACGCACCGATATCTACATATAATTGTTTATTCATTAGATCCTTCGTCAAACAAATATCGAATTTCGCCTCTGCGAAATTATATCCTTCGTCAACTTAATAATCCTATATCCATAGCTTTGAGAATGCAGAACGTGAGACAAATCCCCAAGATTTTATGGATAAATCTTATTTTCCTTTGATTTCGTATTTCAAAGACTGTATTTTGCATCATATCCTATAATATAATTACATTTTTTTTTCTTATATTATATATAAATCCCTCGATCACAAATTAAATAAATTTACAAATTATATAACGTTGACACAACATGTAATTAATATATGCATAATTTAAAATAATATCGGGCTTTGTATCAACTTCGTGTTATGTAAATTTTGTAATTTTCATTTGTGCAATTATTTACAATATAATCGTGTTAAAATAATGATAAACATCCAAAATGACTATCTAGTTGTAAGAATGATATGCCGAAGGTCTGAAAGAGTAAATATATGATTGTGTCTGACATCCAATGCGCCGTAACAATAAGAACTATTAGTAGAATTCCATAAATCATGCAATGGCTCAACGATAATTAGGAAACAGAAGAATAAAACTTTAATTACTCTTTTTCATACGTTAACGCTAGTCTGTGTTAAATTAAGTTTACTTTACGTTTTGTGCGCAGATAAAAATCCATAGGATATGCAAAATAAGTGAAAAGGGCATCGCAAAAATAAATCTTAATGCAACAAAAAGTGTTAAATCTGATAAAAACTCTTTTATGAATAATCAAAGGATTTAATTATCAATAAATGTCCAATAAACTTCGATAAATACCGTTTTCTAGTTTTAATTAGTTTCCAATGAGGTTTAATTAAGATCTTCAATGCAAATTAAAATGTACAAGTTGAGAGTTCAAACACGAATTCAAAACTGGAACAATAGGAATAATAGCTTTCTTGCGTATATTCATTTAATAGAATGCATACCTTTGTCTTTGAAATAAAGTATTATGCATGAATGATATATTTTGAAAGAATACTTAATAACATAAGAACGTGAAAGCAAGGTTGCAAATCAAGAGAAGCAACGAGTTGCAAAACTTTGTAGTAATAAAATATGAAACATTGGCCGTAAAATAGATAATAATCGGGTACAAACAAGCCTCGCACTATAAAGTCGATGCTCTTCTCTCGAAAGAGAGCATTAAAGAATCATTTCAACGAAATTATTTTAATTCGATAAAGTAAAAAATCAAATTACTAGCTAATGTTATAAATTTCATAATGAAGAAATTGCATTTAAAGAACGATTACAAATAATATATTATGGAGAACAATTAAAAAAAAAATATATATATATATATATACATATATATTAGCACGTGTGTTCAGATCGCGTCACTAAGCGTGATCCAGCTTTTAAAATAATTATAAAATAAATCCCTTTTTTATTTACATTTTCTTTCGTGACAAGTGAAACAATTGTGGCTTACAACAATGCGTGCACTCTGTTAAAATAAAATTTCTAAAATTTCTCGACAGATACTAATAAATAATTATCAAACTAAAATAATTATTAACACAAATCTTCGCATGCCTGATGAAAACCTTGAGCAAATAAGTTTTTCCATTATCAATCAAGAGAAAAAGACAAAAATCTCTAAAAATCTCAAGTAAGAAACCTTTCCCGATTCAATTCTATGGTTTTCTTCTGGTAATACAATACGTGTCGACGGATCGTGTTCGCGGCTACAAAAGTACTTTATGTGTATACATATGTATAATATATAAGAAAATATATATGTATACACGTACGCACATAGGCAGGCGATAAGATATTATAGACAATTGCGCAGGCGTCACCGCCGGTGAGCTTTTTGCGGCGAGATAACTCTAGAGGAGGGAATTTCGCGAGAGAGAAACGCGCACCGACAGTTGGCGCCGAGTCGTTCTCGTGTGATCTCGTTGATCTTGTCTCTATTCCGCGATGTGATACTCTTGATTTCCGACTTACGATCGACGTAAGAAACTTCGCCCGTTAGAATTCCGCCGGGTGAAAATTATCGTGTCCCGAACTGCGACGAAGGATCGGACAGTCACCGTTTCTAAATTTCGCGGGAAGATCCATGTGCTCGCAGCATGGCTATCATGCAGTCTTGTTGCTGCTGGCAGTCTGTACGGAGAGGCAGCTACGCCTGTGCCATTTACACCACAGTAAGTATATATCGTAATTTATCTTGTGAATGTTTGCGGAAAAAAATTATGGTGAGAAAAAAAATTATTTATGAGCAAAGATGAAAATTAAATTTTATACTACGTTCTATTTTCCGTGCATTTAGTGGATAGAATATAAATCTCTTCAGGCTCCTTTCCTTTCTCCGAGTTATTTTAGAAAATCTTCACGTATAAACTTCTTCATATATTTATTTTTGCATGAAATAACATTGAAAAGTTTTAACTTTTTCTACTTGTACAAATTTTTATATGAATTTTTATAACATAAAATTTTTTACTTGATTTTCATTCAACAATTTAGAAAATTGATAGTTTTTTGTATGTTTTCTGCTTCAATATGTGACATTTTAAATTTTGTTTTTTATAGGCTCGTAAAAGAATAATTAGCAAATTGCTGGCTGCGTTTTTTAAAGTAGGTACATTTATGAGTACGAATGATTCATATCTCAATATAAACATCAATATTTTAATACTTAGGCCTAGTTCCACAACTCATGGTTAACTCTTAACCGAGGTTCAAACTTATTCACTGTCTCTTTCCAATTTTAGAAGAGATAAGAAACAAGTTGAACCTTGATTAAAAGTTAATTATAAATTGTGGAACTGGGCCTTAACAATAATGCCTTAACAATAATCACTTTTGCCATTGTTTCGCCTAACGATTTCTGTCTAATAAGGATGATGATAGCTTTGTATACAACTTTAATGATTGATTCCTTCACTTTTATTCTCGAACTGTCAGATGAAACAAGTAGTACGAGTCAATAATAAATCATACATTTTCGAGATATGATTAATAAACTTTAGCGATATAAAATATCAGAGCCTCTTCATATAAGTAAAAAAAAAAATAGAAAGACATTGCATTAAAGCACCTCTTTTTTTTAATATTATTTTATACAAACAATATTTAACGTCAATATTTTTTATACAAACATGTATGTCGAATACTGTTGCAATACATATGGTAAATATGCGATTTCGTAACACAATTCTGTAAAAATTTTGCAAGTATAATTTATGCATAACATTACCGCAACATCAAGCCGTCTATATAGTAAGTCACCTACTAAATCAAATATAATACACATATTTTAACATCTTCAAAAGATATTTGTAAAGTTATGTATTAAAGAGAAAGTTGTATATAAATGTTACTAATTACAGTTGATAAAACGAGAGAAACGTCCTGTTTCATATAACGCTGTTCATCAACGAGAAGCACCCTTAAAGCACAACGAAATATTACTGAATTATAAGTCCTACAGCAGTTACAGTTGAGTAACGTGACGTCAACTAATGCTTGAAATCCCGCAACTTCCTTAACAAGCATGCCTGTGATATATTTCCAAGATATTACAAGCATTCAAAGAAATGACAGTAAAAAATTCACGAAAATAATAAAATGCGTCCTAATTCCAAATATCTTTTAAAAATATCTCCTCAACGTTTTTTTTTCGAATCTTTTTTATTAAATATATTTCAAATCGGATATGCTCAAAGTAATATACGAGTTACAAATTAATCTTTGATAGATTATGAAAAATTGTAAAATGTTAAATTACTTTTTATTACTTCATATGAACGAACTTGCGTACACGCGCCCTTTCACGACTTCGTACTTGTGTGAAATTGGATTTTCAACGATGCGATGATAGAAATCAAAACTAAATTTCGAAACTGCAAGTATCAAATTCCTTGCAACTGAAAATGATTCGTATTCGATATCGACATCAAAGCTATCACTCTAAACAAATGTGTATGAATTTAATATCCCGCGGTGTTTATATAATTCTCACCGCGTTAATACCAATAATACAGATTTAAAAACCCTTTATATCAATAACATGGTAAAAATTATAACGCATAACGTAAACAACGCATGACGTTAAATGTTCTTTAGAGCACATTAATATATAATTCTTCGCATTAATATTAATAATTAAAGTGCAGATTTTAAACTCCTTTATATCAATATCAACATGGTAAAAATTATGTAAACAATGCATGATTAAATCATGTTCTTTAGAGTACATTAACAGAAGCAATAAGGATAAATACTCTTTACACATACCTTATTATTTATGAAAAATAAATTTGTAAAATTATATTCAATAAAAAATTAAAAAGTAAGAAGAGTAAAAAGATATAAATAAATTATAATTAATTCACTCCTTCCTCGTCATTTTTTCATATTTATTAAAACTAGGTAAATCGCGTTTTTACTAAAGTTAAATAGATAAATCGACATTTTTAAAAGTGTGTCACGATCTATATAAATTTGGAAAGCCTGGTTTAAATCACCAGATCACTTCAACAGTAAAGAGGAGAAATCATTTTATATCTGTAAAAAATTTATATAGATCCGCAATTGTTGTTTACCTGTTAACTGGTATATGCTTAATTTTCTCCATCAACAAAGTACAATGAAAATTAATAAAATTTGTATTAAAATGGAATATCAAATTGTGCAGCGCAGTAAATTATTGTGTGTGAAACATAATATAATTTAAAATGTAAAACTACACGACAATTAAAATATATACGAAAGTCTAATGACACAAACACAAATATTTTTCCTATAATATATGATAAACAAAAATATACTGTATATATTATACCTACGCGTATTATTCCTCGCGAAATATAATACAACATTATATAAGTGGAAAAATGATATTTACAACTAATTATTAAGACGGAACAATTTCTAAGATATTTGAGATGGATACGTGAGAGCGCAAAGCAGTAGATAATTTAGATTATAGTTGCTATGTAGATGTAAATATAATGCGCACTATTGGACATGTCATTATTAATGCAATCAGCAGTCTATTAATAATAATATGGAACATTTCATCGCGCTGGACGTGCACTCCAGTTGCATCATTAAACCAAGTAACAGCTATTGATCAACACATTCTCTTGGACACATTCGAGAATCAATCTAGTCAAAATATACGAATATCTATGCACACGCTACTTCATGCATATGTAAATATGTATATGCATTCCATTCTTCTTGAACGCACTTTTACACGCAGCAGATTTTTCGGTCTTCCGCGAAAAACTAATGGAACAATCGAAGGGAAAAAATAAAAGCAGTTAGTATTTTGCAATATCGTTGAAAGCTTTCAATTGTGAAGAGAATCGCTACAATACTCGGAAACTTTTTCACTTTTCAAGTATGCATTGCAACGTTATTGCAATTTCCATTTTTTTGAAGAAAAAAAAAAAGATTATCTGATAAAAAATTGAATCAATAATGTAGGGGAGACTGGGGACCGATTGTCACTGCTTTTGATTAGCGATTTTTAGAAAAAAAAATGAATGCCCGATTTTGAAATATTATGTACGTTATTTAATATATCTTTAAGTATTAAAAAAAATATTACTCGTGAATTCATCATATCATAAAAATAAATTATTTAATTTTAAATGAAGCTGTGAAAATATGACAATTAATCCTATGTCCTGGGTTGATTCACACGTTCTAAGATTGGCAATAGCATATTTGTTATGGACACAACACATACAAAAAATACAATTTTTATTTTAATATCAATTCTATATTTTGAGAAATAATAGTAATTATGGTATTAATTCAAATAAAATAGTTATTTTAATTATAAAATACGTAATAATTTGTTTTTGCACCGTAGTTTCTATATGAAAAATAAAAAACATATATCTATATAAAATATAATATGTAAGTATATTCTCTACAAATGTGTTCTCTAAAAATATGAAAATTAATTGTCACCTAACCTTATCTCATTTTGATCAATCTACTCCTTACAGCCATTTTTAATAAAAGAGAATGTACTTACAACTTTATCAGAATAATGATTAATTTTAATTGTAGCACAGATCTTCTAAAACATATCATTTTCTATAAATACAGAGATATCGCGATTAATAAAGATTTGTCAGATATCAAAATAAGTGATACAAAAAATTTACTCACCAACTTCATTTGCTTAAAAATCGTTATAAATAATATATACAATACTTGTGGTGCAAATCATTTTACATAACAAATTAATATTATATCAATAATCTACAGTAAAAAAAAAGATTTTTCTGTCACATCCTGTTTGAATTACAAGCATTTTGACAATCAACTCCGTACGACAACCAACTCCGGTCTCCCCTACATAAGTTTTTTTCACTTCAATATTATCAATTTATTTAAGAGCATGCTTAAAGTTTCGATTTTTCGCCTAAACAAGCATTGGAAAAAGAGAGTCTAGTTGCATTAATTGGAATTCTGGTTAAAAATAAACGAATTAGAATTTTCTGATTCAATTTATTCTAATTAAGAAACAACCAGACTGTTGATTAATATGAGTTTCTGGTTCATCTATTTTGAATCAAAACTTTTTCTCCACGGAAAGGACAGTTTAATTTGCTGAAATATCTAAAAATTTAGTTAGATACAGATCTGAAAATAACTTTATCGAATTATTAAAATAATTATGTAGGACATTCAAACTCTAGTTGCTATATAGAATATCGAAACTTCTTGCAACATTGGTCATCATGCGTAGTGAGATTCCCACGTAATTATTTTAATGATCCAACAAAATTATTTTTATATCTATATTTGGCTAAATTTTTAGATGCTACTTAAAATAATTCTTTTCATACACGAATCGCACACTAGGACTGCGATAAAAATATATACATATGTTATAACCGTGAGAACATTTCAACGTGTCAAGTCACGCGATCGATTCATAATTTATGACCGATTAATAAATTTAGTAGACCTCGATGGTTTGTCTTGCGCCAAGTGAAATCTGCAAAGATGTTTAGTAATTTATACATTGAGAGAATTTTTACGCTTCGCGACGTTGAAAAGTTAATTCGACAAAATTTAATGCAATCGTAATTAACCCTGAAATATTATTGTGGAAATTTGTATCCAAATGCTAATTCAAGTACAGTTTTTTTTTGTTATGGCTTAAAATAACATTTATAATTAAAATTTATTTTCTTTTATATTAAAATAGTGTTAGTTATATTGTAATAATGTAAATGTTATTTTTTTACATGTAATTTTTTTACAGAGTAATGCTAATTTAAGAAAAATGTGAGTAGAATTCCAGGATTAAATATGATCGAGTTGTAATTCATCCAAGTCTATAATTAACAGTTAGTCATAATTTTTTTCACATCGCGCGTTAGTTTAATTAACGCGTTGAAAATGTCACGCGTTGATGCTTCTGTGACTTTTGATAAATTGTCGAACGTGAGCTTAACGCAAAATTTTTCACCAAAAATATCTTCAAACTGAAAGGATCAAATAGCAGAAGGTGGGGAAGGAAGGTAGTGATCGTGCTCTATTAGATAAACAAATTTCCCCGAGGGTTTATAGTCGGAATTCGTTTTCTGACGAGGGACGTTGTTCGCAGATAGAAGCGTGCACGACCGAAGTACGAAACTTGCTTACACGGCGCAGTGTATTAATTAACATTGCGACGAGTCGTAGTAAGCGTATCACGGTTCGCCCTGAATTAAATGTAAAGTCGGATGATATATTATATCGCTGTACTGTTACGTCATATCGTGTAAAATGTTGCGCCAGGTGTGATTTAATATTTTCGCGACTGTAAGCAGCAGGAGAGTTTGCGATAACGCCGTTGCGAATAAATGTTAAAATCGAACATGTCAAAAAGTCACGTCATTTACAGAAGCAGACGAAAACGTCAATTTTCGTTCCGTAAAGAAATAATCTTTTTTGACATTCATTTATATGCGACGAAAATTTAAAAAAAAAGGGAAAATAAAAGTTAAGCCACAAGGAAAATTGCGAATAAACGTTAAAAAAGTCATTTACAGAGCAGACGAAAGCGTCAATTTCCGTTTCGCAAAGATATAACTTTTTGCTTTGACATTCATTTATGCGATGAAAATTAAAAAGGGAAAGTAAAAAGTTAAAGGCGGTAACCCACTAGAAAAACTGCGAATAAACGTTAAAATCGAACATGTCAAAAAAAGTCATTTGCAGAAGCAAACAAAGTGTCACGTTCATTGCGCAAAGTTATAATTTTTTCTCACAATGTACATTAATTTAAGCGGTTAAAAATTAAAAGATTAAGGATAATAAGTCATCAAAAAATTAATATTACAATCAATATTGTCGAAAGAAACATTTACGAAAGCAAGCGAAAGCATCAATTTTTATGTATCGCAAAGATATAATTTCTTCTCGTGACGTATGTATACTAATTTACACGATAAAATAAAAAAAAAACAGCCAAAAAATTAAGGGCGACAAGCCACCAAGAAAATTCTATTAAATGATCCATTGAAGCTACTCTTACCTGAAATATTATTTTATGCTAATTTATGTGGGAGTAATAAAAGCGCGCGTCTTTATCTTCGCGTTTTTGCATCTTTTGGAATTTATTCCTGCATATCAAATCTTGAAGATCAAAATAAATCATGAAATTAGGCTAATTATAAGATCTTTTAATAAAGATGTTTAATCAATTAAAATTGAAGAAATAAGAATTCGAGATAATAACTTTCTTTTATCTCAATTTTTTACTCGTCTTTTCTAATTTAAAAGATTTAAAAGTGCAAAATGAATTCAATTTTTATATACAGTCGTATCGCAATAAATCGATTATATTTGTGATTTTTACATAAATATTTATTGTAGACAATTATAACAAGTTAATCGCAGTTGGTTCCAAGTGCTTCTTGTTCAATAATATTATTTTAATTTGACTACCGACTGTAATTAATCATCTTAACATGTCGAGTACCCAAATCGAATTTTCCTGGTCGAACGCAAATAGGTCCTTGAATCTCAAGTGTTTTCTTGTTAACATTTTGGACGCCATTAAATGGACTCGGAGACACCAAGGACACTAAAAACCATGCGAAGACCAGTGAAAGTGGAAAAAAGAAAGAAAAAACACGAAGCTATGATCCCTTCCGCTTCGCCGCGTCTTTGATATCCAGGAATTGCTGTCCGAGCATATTGCGCCATAACCCTCATTTCAAGCTTGTATTTATGGTGGTCACTCGTATTTCGTTTTATAGATCTATCAAACGATGCGTGCCAAACGGACTTTTATTAAACCCTAAATCGTGGTAACACCAATTTGGCCTCACGTAAAAATCAGATGAAAAATTCAATATTCCCTCACGTTATATCATCCCATGATCAATTGTCAAATTTTTATTTCCTTTTCCCTAATAAAAATGTGATCGCTAAATACGACCGTTACAATACGTGAGTTTGATAATTAATTTTCAATAAGAAACAAATCTGTGAACAAATCTGTGACTTCCAGTAATCTAAGAGAGAGGAGTATTAAATTTAAGATTTAAAATATAGTGAAAAAAACTAAAAGCTATTTGTGCTTTTCGTATCAGCCAATTAAAACAGGTAATCACGACGTGATGAGATATCAATCTAAGCATGTGTAGGAGAATCAATGTTGGTGTTACTGAATACAACGAGACTATCGCTATAACTAGCCTTCTAGGGATAAAATTAATGGAGTAAGCAACTTAGAGCGTGTTTTTCGGATTCCCATGTTTCTATTGTATATTTCACAATAATAATTACAACAATAGAATTGTGGTCGCGTGAGATAACACATATGCTGCGATCTAGCGAGACAGATTAATCCGGGAATAGTCATATTATTATCAAATATTATATCAAATATTTTGGGATTTTTTATCAAATTAGATGTTAAATTCAATTTTGATATGATACGGGGTATGTGGTTCAGTTTTCTTTATAATAGAATATCAATAAAATATATAACGACACAAAACTGCTTAAAACTTAAAGTCTCTTGTCATTTCAGTTTTCTGTTGTAATATTTCTATTGTAATATACCATCAGCTACGTTCCAAAACTTTATTCTGAATAAGAGAATTAACTCCTGAACCGATATTCATAGTCTATTCTTATTTTAAGACCGTTTTAAATAATGTCTTAAAGTGTTAAACAGATTACAGAGTCGTATTCATTAAAAGAGAAGAAGAAGGCAAAGCTGTATTGGACAGGTCTTGAAATAAAAACCGATTATAAATGCCAGCCCATAAGTTAATTCTTTTACTCACAAAGGACCTGTGACAATTGTTCGGAACCGATTCGATTCTCCATAAAATATATTAAACACAAAAATCTAAAGGTAACTCTATATGATAACTTTATATGATCAATAATACTGTCAGTAGTTAACAAATACTGACAGTATTATTGATCATGTGTGGTTGATGGATGTAGAATAGTGACGGTGAATTTTGATTCTCCAGCGCTTTATTAGAATCCATCTCGCAGTATGTCACAGGACAATAAATATTGTACGTAAAACTGAAGTGAAATATATTGTGAATAATACTGATCGTATAAGGCATTGTAAAAATACTGAAAATATTGATGCATACTGTCAGTACTATTGAAATTATTATTGATCAGTATGACCGTGTAGAGTCACTTCAAGAAATATTTTTATATATCGATTCAATATGAGATTTAAAGAGTGAAGCAATTTTTCAAAATATAAATAAGGGGATATTTTCAAAATATTAGATTTTAAAAAATCTAAATATATAGTTATAAAATAGATATATAAAAAGTATATAGTTATAAAGTATATAAAAAAAACTATAAAGGTTTAAAAGTTTAAAACATGTTTAAATCTAAAACATTTTTTCAATATATCTCATCGTTTCGTTGATAATTGATAGAATCAAATATAGACATTAGCTTCGAGGAATTGTTTCATTATTTAGATTTCAAATTGGGCTGATATAAAAGAAATACACGTCTCTTAGATTTTTGTGTTCAACAATGTGTTTCAAAGAGAATCGAATCGGTGTTCTGGACAGGTTCTTTGTCAAAGTAAAGTTTTGGAATACAGTCCAGGGAATCCAAACTGATGTACGTAATGGACTGAATTTTTAAAAGCTTGTCTCCGCTTGTTTTAGGTTTTAGCATGATAGATTGCACTACCCAAGGAACACTACCATCCAAGTCAAGAGAAAGTCAAAATGACTTTATTTTGACATCATAAAAATCAAGTTGATGATTTTTTTTGTTATAAAATTTGACTGTTCATTGATATTAAGTATCAAAAGAACGTTATTTTTATTTTTTGATTTTTATGTATTCTACTAACAACCGTTGAAGGCATAGCATAGCACTCACAATAATGTCGTCCATTTGTATATAAAAATTACGTACTGATATTCCATAAATTTTAAAAAAAGGAAACCTCTAATGTTTCTCATAGTATATCGACGAACTCAGCGAAATTACATCGGATCGGGAATGCAATGACGAACGAAATTTATGGACGATCATCGATAATGCGTTTCAATGAATGAATTTGTGATCGCATGAATAAGACGAAATATGTGATAGCGTACGGAAAAGTGAAACCTCAGCGATGTCGCTCGAAATAACAGGCGAAACCTCAGTGTGCGTTTATGCGTGCATGTATTATACCGAATGCTTAATTAACCATATGCTGATGAGAGGATCATTGGAAGGGAAGGATTAATCGGGAGTACACGAAGCAAACAGGATATAGCATGGGCGGGATAGTATAGCAGTCGATGCATCGACCGATGAGTGAATATGTTTCACTCGTGTGCAGTGGAACGAATATGTCGATCCGTTCACGAAGATTTGCCTCATATTCGTAGGAAACATGTGTTTTTCGATATAGAAATTTCGCGAAACACTCGGTAAAAAGAACTATAATTGTGAATTTTTATTTCCGGTATGCAAAACAATTTTTGCAAATCAACAGTACTAAGCTTAATATTGCAAGCAAAAATATTGATAATGCTTTGTGGCAATATATATGTATTATATATGTACATGTGCAGTGATTACGGTTCAAAATGTGCAATTGTAAGAGTTTTACCTGCTTCAAGATTATATATATGGAAGATGTAGAATTAAACGGGATAAGTGCGAAAACACAGAATCAACTTCATTAAACTGTTATCCAACAGGTTACGTAATTAAATAGGTTCTTGGAAATTAATGATACCTGTGGAACATTAAGGTACGTAAAAGTTGCACGACGATCATTTGTTGGTAGGATTTAAAGCCCTTTCAGAGCAGAGAAAATGAAATGCAACGGTTAGCCTTTGTCCTATAATTACTATTCCGAGACCTAATTATTTTTATGAACCTTTTAGATTCATTATTATTTTCTGGGCGCAAAGAAACAATATTTTTTCCATCGCCGCTTTTTAGTTTTTTAACTCGGAGGAATCACCCTGATTTTTTTATGTAAACGATTACCTGAGATATTTTTATATCCCAATTAAAATCTCTCTTACTCAGAATAAAGTTTTGGAACGTAGTTAGTAGGAGGTAGTAATTAATACTGAAAACGAAATAAATGATTTCAATATTTAAACAGTTTTGTGTTATTATTTTAATGATAAAAATATTAGGAGGAGACATTTAATTATACAAGGTATCTTGAAATTTTTTGCTAAGCGCTTTTGTGATAAAACGGACTAAATTGAGTCGAAAGTAAGATCACCTCTATCATTTTGTAACTTTCGCAATAGTTAACAAGATATTATTACTAAAAATCGCCGAATATTGATCTTGAATAATTTTTTATTCAAATACTATCAACTTTACAGAAAAACAGCGAGAGACAAAAATTGTTTATTTTCTTCTCATAAAGTTCTGAAAATTTTTTAATACCGTATTTTCTCATGTTGATAAAAATAATTGCCAATAAAAAAAATACAATATCAAAAAGTTGAAAAAATTCTGAAAAAATTCTTAGAGTTCTATAAGAGAAAAATAAATAATTTTTATTTCTGGCAGTTTTTCTGTAAAATTGATAGTATTTGAGAAAAAAATTATTGAAGACATTCAAGACATACAAGGAAATAGGTCACTTTTATTTTATGTAATTTAAAATTCTCAACATTTTACACTTTTAATTACAAAGTATTTAAATTAACTTTTAATGAACACAAATAATTTAATTATTAATTTAAAAAGAAAGAAGGAATAAACGCACTGTTAAATTTAATCTAGAAATGATTGATATGGAATATACAATCGGAATATCCCGAAATTTTTTGCCAATCGCTTTTGTGTAGATAAATAGGACTAAACTGAGTCCTTTATCATTTTGCAATTTTTGCAATAATTAACAAGATATTATAATTACTAAAAGCGAATTATCGAATATTAATAGCGCTTAGCAAAAAATTTCGGGACATTCCGATAGCGTATCAATACTGTATCACTCAAGATAGATAGCGTTCTAAGTAGGTTAATTAAATAAATGAAATAATTAAAAGTAAAGAATTAAGTACAAATAAGTGATTTTAATTTTTTCTTCGTAGCTGAGTCTTTCGCACTTCCCCATCCTACCTTTTTTCTCTCCAACGTCTAATTATCTACTTGTTTCTAAGTGTGGAAAGTCTAACGTAATACGATTAAGGAACAAGCTCCTTGACCTTTACTACGAAAATATATATTTTTAAGAGTCTATATATAACGAAAATAATAAGCCGTAAGCCGTAAGAAATTGACCAATCATGGTTGAATATGAGAAAAATAATCGATCACCCGATAAATCGTCTACAATGAGAATAAAATACTGTATAATGAAAAGTAAGCTGTAAAAAATTTACCAATCATAATTGATTATTCTCCTCACATTCGACAGTAATTAATCAATTTCTTACATCATATTACAATTTATTACACCATAATAACTTATTCCTCTCGTAGGCAGCCCTTAATTGATCAATTTCTTACATCTTATGGCTTATTACGTTTACTATAACGACCTTTTCCTTGCCACCGTACTTAATAAAAGATGCTAAATAAAACTCGACGAAATTACCATCATTACCGATCATGATCTCCACGCAACGGACACTTCCGTTACTTTCGCGGTTGATTGGCTAATGGAAAATTCAAAAAATGACGGTTATGGCGGAACATATATGGCGGAGGACTCACCGTTACCCCAAGTTGAAAGATAGCAAAAACCTCTTGTCCTCGTAATCCTTCTCGGTAATCCTTTAGCAGATCCCTCGATGATTATCTCAGTCTCCAATATTTCTCCAATATTCGATTTGATACGATACAAAATGTCCGCGCATAGGCACACAAATTCCACTTCTATTCCGACACAAGTCGTCCCATCAGCCAACGAATCTCTCTCAACCGACACTTACTAATTGCTCTCGTCCGTGCCGATTAACGCGCCGAGACTGACGTCGTCTATCACCAGGATTTCAACACTCCGAGGACGCGTAAATGTCAAGAGGGCGAAACAATGGCGACTCGCTCGAAACCGATTCGACGGGCGACCAAAACGTATCGAAAAATGTCGATCGTGACGTATACCGTGATGGATCAACCGTCGCGAGATCCATCGACGTTCGTGTCGTTCGAAAGCGTAAAACCCACCGCGAATGAATAAATAACGAGAAGAGCGGAGAAAAGTGAAGCGATCGCGATCGACCGCGATCCAAACACGATGCGACGCCGAACGGAACTGTAGGGCACGCGCGTTCCCCGCTTGCACCCCACCCCTCCCCCCTCGCGTGACGTATGATCGCTCAACTCGCATCCCAAGTATCGGCTTCCAGAAATTTTACGCGAGAATTAGACAACTTGTTTACGCTCTGTTCACCTTTAGCCGGATATAAACCTACGAATACCAAACGCGAAAGTTTGTTGCATAAATGATGTACAATTTCAATTGCTATATATGAACACTATGATCTGATCGATAAAATATTAAGAAAAGAAACAATTAACGGCTTAAACACAAACGAGAATGTCCGAACATTCGCGTTCGATTATTTACTATTCATTCGGTATTCATTCGTTAAATATATATAAGTGTCCAGTTTCAACGAGAAAAGTTTTCTGAGGTTTTTTTCTTTACTTCGGAGAAATTTTGACATGTGGAAACTTGAAAATTGGCTTGAATGGATCTATGAAGTTAGCAACATTCTGCACTGAGAAAAAAATATATATCCTAAATTTCAATAAATATTTATTTGAATAGTACGAACTAAATATTTATTAAACATAAAAATATATTTCTTTGGTACAAAAAATAATTTGATTTAACAATCACTTCTTTTTATAAAGTAAATATTTATTTATTGTAAGTAAATGTTTAGTTGGCAGTATTCAATAAATAAATATTTATTTTAATTTAGACTATTTTTTTCTCAGTATATTAATATGAAGAAAAATTACAATAATATTTTTTATAGTTCCTTATAAAAATTTAAAAATTCTATATTTTTTTATATTAATCCTGAAATTACGTTATGGAAAAAATGTTATATTAAAACTAGTATATTATGGATTCAATGGACCCAGTTAAGGATTGAGAAACTAAAAATGGAAAAATAAACTAAAAATAATGCGTTTTTTATATTAGATTTTAATTATTATATTTATACAGATTCAAAAATTTATTGTTATATATTAATAATGATCTCATATTAGGTCGAAACGTTTGTTGTTTATAAAGTATATGTAATTTTGTTTGGCTCGTACCTCCCTTTTGTAGTCTTGAAAAGTAAATTAATTTTGCAAGTTTAGCACGAGATGCCTCCTCTTTTAAAGTACAAAAATAATAAATATTATCACTTTTATGAACAATTCCTGTCAGTGCTATTCGAGTTTCAGCATTTATAAATATAATTTAAAAATGAAATTCTAATAATTACCAATTTTTTATACACTTTAAATATTAAAGTATTATGATACTTGAAAACAAATAATTATATATATATAAAATATATTTTTGGTTACAAAAAACAATGAAACAAATTGTTTTATCACATCAAGTTTTAGATTTTGAATTTTAGGATAAAAAATCAGTAACTTATAAAAAAAGAATATAAAATAAATCACTGTACTGTAAAAAGTAAAGTATTTATAATGTTTACATTTAATGGTTACTAATAAATAAATATAACAAGTATAAATTATTGTCTTTATTTAGAACGCATAATTTAAATGCAAAAAAATATCTAAGAACTAAACATTATCCAAAGTAAAACAATTTTTAGCGTTTTCAATTTAAAACATCTTTCAAAACTAAACTTTTTGTGTTTCCAAATAATATATTTTAAAAAATTGAACACATTTATGTATTTTTAAATAAGACACTATTTTAAAATTAAACGTTTTTTAACGTTTTGCATGCTTGTTTAAAATTAAAACATCTAAGTATTTAAAAAACAAAGACAAGAAATAAAACATTTTAATATCTTAAAATTAAACAGTTTCTTTTATGAGTGTAATAGTTTTATGAGTGTTGTCAATAAAGTAATAAAAATAAGTGAATATTCAATTACATTGATTCTTTATTAACAAAAAATAAAAAAATCTCATAAATTAACAAAACGTTTGATTGTTAAGAATATATTCTATAGAAAAGCAGGCACTTTTTTATATTTAGCAAAATTAGTAAGAATGAATATCGAATTGACACAATCGATTTTTTATTATCAAATTCTGGTAGATAAATTTAAATCTGTAAAAAATTAATAATATACAGTCTGACCTCTGTCAGAATATAAATTCGTTGTTAAAGCTTTCACAAGTGAGTATTTAAGAATTTTTTTTAATTTTTTGCGATTTTAAACAAATTAAACGAATCCAAGCAGAACAACAAGTCATTATGATCTGAAGACTCGGTAGTGTCTCGGCGCTAAAACAAGCGAAGCGTCATGGCTATTGAAATGATATCAAAATGACTACAAAATGATCATTAAAAGCCACTTTTCAATCATTTCCAATTCATTTAAATATCATTTTGACGTTAACGTCACTTGTTGTTTCCGCTTGGGAAGGTACGTTAAGTCAAATCACAAACTCAGAGATGCACCAAGGCTTCTCACGTGCGCTAGTTTAAACTCAAATTTATGATTTAACATTTCTCTACATTTCGAATTCACAGCTCGTTACCTAACGTGATCATGTTTCGATGTATCGAATAATATAAGGCCATCCTGTATTAACCTGATAATTTCAACGCGCGATATTATATTCGCGTCCAACTAATTTGATTTTACTCTTCCCGCAATATTTCAATATCGGTAAATGAAACGCGATTCTGACAAGAGACGCGTCTAAATTTAAATAATTGCGTAGGATAATTTCGAATGGCTCTAAAAGAGCACCGTGAATTGCAAAACTGTAATTTTGGACAATACAATATAGGGCTAAGAACCGACTCAGGATAAAGTATAAATAACAATATTACTGTAAGCAATATAAAAACGTAGAAACATTTCGACCCCTATCGAATCCTTTTCAATGTTAAAAAATAAATTTAAATGTTATTACGGTAACTACGCAAGATGTTCAACATATAAAAAGCGCATGTTGGAAATAATAATTATGGTATAATACGGCCTAGATTCAACCAGCTTTCCATGGAACTTATTGTTAATCTATTCCAGAAATCACAATCATATGAAGTCTATAATACCGTAAGCTTCCTCTCAATTTACAATTGATCCAGTGAAAATCAATGTAACAAAGATGCATATATCCTTCATATTCTTTTTGCAATTGCTGATTACTCGAACGTTCAAAATAATTAAAAATTTTTATAATACTTTGGACGTTCAAATAATCAGCAGTTGCAAAAAGAATATGAAGAATATATGCATCTTTGTTACATTAATTTTCACTGGACCAACCTGTTGTAAATTGAAAGGAAGCTTATAGTTATTAATAAACTTCATATGAATGTTTTTATATTGCTTACAATAATATTGTTACTTATACTTTATCCTGATTGATTCTTAGCCTTATATTTATATTGTTGAACTTATTTAATTATTGGAACCGTTATTATTTATTGAATTGTAATTATGGAAATCTTAATTTGTCTCTCATAAGCGATGCAATTCACGTCTTTCTTCTTCATAAATGAAATACTAGAAATTACGTGCTGGACACTTGTGGCTCGCAATTATCTCGGGCATGCGGTAAGAGAAAAAGCGAACGTTGGGGTGAAAAGGGGAATGTTGGTTTAATATCGGCGAATTATCGCGAGTGCCGACCACGAGACGCCCGTATAGAATTGGATACCATCGAGATCTCCCCTGCCGATGCTATCCGAATTAAACTAACTCGGATTATTGCGACGGGCATACTCCGTATAATACTCCGCCCCACAAATTGCCAGCAGGATTGCTACCGAGCTTACTGACGCGAAATCGAATTATTCTCTGAATATCGAACTCACGTTATCTGCCTGTTGTCTCTCTATTTTTCCTGCCCTCGTAAAATCAATATCTAAAATATCTAAAATATCGATGCATGAGCTGAAGAACAACGAGACTGATATAGATTTGCTCAATTAAATGTGCGACACAATGGGGAGAGATTAAATCGCGAATGTTAATGTTAACATAGTTAATAGCACGACGCTTATACGAGGATATGTCGGATTATTATGCATTATGCAGAGCAACCAGTTCAATCCTTTGTGGACCGACCCCATTTGCATCCCTTTTTATTTTAAAAAGAATATAAATTCCATTAAACTGCTCGTTCGATTTTTGAAATTTTATTCGAATCTACGACCAAAAATATAAAAGATCCATGGTACGCATTAACGATGTTAATAAATTAATCTTAATTGACGATTTTATTGAAGTGAATTGATTAATAATATATATTTAGAATGCATTCCATTGGGTGCTCACAACGCTCGCGAGCTTTATTTTTCCTTGTTTAACATTTGATAAACAAGAAAGATGAAGTGATTCCAACATGATGTAAAAAAAAAGATGTAACATTGCGCGTAACATAGCAATACAGGAACAATCGATCAAATTTGAACCAAAATGTCCTTTCCTGTATATAATAACATTAACATAATAGAACAGCCAATCAAATTTGGTTCCAACCAAAGGAGATTTTCACTCTCCTAGTCCACGGGATTACATCTTTCTTTTTATATTATGAATCCAGAAGAACATGTAAAAATAATAATAAATATCAAATAGAACGTAGTCTTATCGTTAGTAGATATTTTCTTATCATATGGCTATCGTAAAATTCTTCAAATGATTTTGGCACCCCCAAGATATTTTGATGTTCGGAATGTCTCGATCTTTATTACATTAATGCACTGTGTTTTATAAATATACATTAATAACAATTCCCGGTTTCCACACTCCAGATATACTTCGCTTTGTTAGCGTCGACTACCGGCATGATTCTTTGGGTGGAGAGTCAGTATCTAAAAGGAACCGTTTCTCTACCGGAATCGTCCAGCTTTCTAGAATCAGGGACCATGTCACCGAGTAAGTAGATAGTAGATAGCAAATAGATGGTATTATAGTGAGTTAACGATATCGATTTCTTTCCGCTCCACACAATATTCTTTAGTCTCGATTGAAACAAAAGTTCTCGATCCTCGCGCATGGAATTGTCTACATTTAAGTAGACGGCTTCGCTTAAACGATATTGTATTGCTTACATTGCTTCAGCGACGGTTCAATTCTACGGAATGCTGCTTATCTGCTCCTGCTGCGGCGTGTTGTGCAGCCTCCTTCTTTTGTACGGCTTATACAAGGTAGGGCAAAACTTCGGAGTAACAATTAATGCATAATACATCGCACAACGATATCATTTCTTATTTGTAATTTATTAGAAAAATCACGAAATCAATTTTGCAGTAGAATTTCGATTGTATTTTCTATTTAAATTTAGTTAGTTAAATTAATTTGTTACATTAGACTGTGTTATTGTATTAGATAGGAAGTTACCTAATATTTATTTACCATACTATTTTATAATCCTGTGATAATCCTTGTAAACATTTCTATCATGTTTTACCGAACAGCTAAATTTGCATCCTATTATTTTGCGCATAATATGAAAACCTTTTGTTTATATCTCTTTCTCAAAATGTAGAAAGTCTAGTGGTATTTTCATATCTATTATATTTGCAACTAAACTCAACTCTCTGTGAGAATGCTGTAGAAAATACTTTCGCTCCCACTTGGCACGTGATAAAACAGTATTATCGCTGCTCCCGAATGGATCGTATAAAAGCTACAGGTATGACGCACACGCGTTATTCCCGAGAGATACGTGCCATTAGAACACGTAACACAGAATGAATATTTGAGTAAACAATTCAATATTCATATATTGTTTTTAATAAGTTTATTAACATTTAGGCTTTTCACGAAAAGCCCAAATTTTCTTAAATAGTTTCTAATTTCTTACCATAAGTTTGATATATTCTCTTGAATAAAATTAAATAATTAATAGGAAGCAATTTTTTTCTAATTAGCTTCGGGTATATTTTTATACTTCTGACAATTTTTTGAATAAAATAATTAAATAAATGTTTAAATTTAAAGATCTATTTATAACTATTATTTATTATAAGTGTATTAATGCTTTAAATAATAGATAAAGATCCTAATTTTTTTTAAGTTTTTATCCTGATACTTTTCTATTGACCAGTGAGATTTTTATGAAATAACGTATATATGTATATAGATGCTAAGCCGGTCAATATAACATGCTATGTAGGTAATCCGCTTTGCGTGCACGATATTATTATTATAAACGATAAAAATTGTAAACTCACGTGGGCGAACCAGAAAAAAAACCGGAACGAGAACACGTTATGAATCTTAATTATTCTGAGTACTTACTTCATACTATGACGAATATCATTAACAAAACAAGCTGAAGGATTCGCGCGCGAAAGAAACGTGATGTATACATTCATGAATATTAATAACCAGAGAAACACCGATAACGTGATGAGAGCATTTTGCGAGCGTTACAAAGAGTGTTTAATTCAACAGAAATAAATATACTTGATGTGTTAGACTCCACGTTGCGTATTATATTATAGAATCATCATTAATATACAGTACTTTGTTTTATTTATCTTATCAAAATATTTATATGGAAAAAAACATAATTAAAACTTTAAAGATTTAATGTAGTGCGCGGCAGTGTGAATAACATAGATAAATATTCGTGAAAAAAAATTTTTACGTTGTTACAATACAATATTAGCTACGTTTTTATATATAAGTACAATTTTATATTAGTTATATTAATAAAAAATTCTCTCTATGTACATAAGTCTTTTTTACAAGATATTACTTATTATAACATAAATAACTTTTCAGGATCACAAGATGTTGCTGATACCATGGATTGTCACAGTCATGACGTGTTGCATCATCGATATAGCACATTCCTTATACATGTTCTTCGTCACAGTGAGTTCAGATTGTCATTCATAGAAAAGATTTCCAAATCCAATACTATTATAGAGTTCGACAGGAATAATCATATTTATTATCAATAGAAGAATATTTTATTTTTAAATGGAAAATTCTTAAAACTAGAATAAAATGATTTTGAACATTGATTTTATGCCAAATACTATGGCGTAGTGTGTGTTATAAAAATAAAAATTCTAAATATACATAGGAAAGTATAAACTTAAATTTATGTGTTATTCCTTATCTCAAGATATTAAGTCAATCTTATATTTAATTCTAGGTAGAAAAATAGAAATTATTGATCAAATTTTAATATTTTTTATTTTTATATTGCATGAATTTACGATAAGATTAAATACATCAAGAATATTTTTTGTCTTGTTATCGGAAATCCTGTACACACTTTAGCGTAATAATAATTAATTTCTCGAGAATACATTTAAGGAACATGAAAGGAAAAGAACTTTTGATCCTCACAAACTATTTCCTTATAAACTGTCTTGAATATTTGATATAATGATTCGATTATTGCCGGATAATCGATACGAAACTAATACTCCATTACATTCTACGATATATCGTTTAGCAAGTTAATCTTTCTTATAAAACTGGCTCAATGAAAGCTCTTTGAAAGTAAAAATTAATTTGAAAGTTTGATAGAAAAAAGGCAAAAGCAAGAATACAGGAAAAAACTTTCTTCATTTACGCCTACTCTCGAGCATATAATTTTCTGAAAATCAATATCTGTTTTATATATTCAGGTTGCATCCCAAATTGAATTTATAATTAATCAAACGTCACATTCTATAGAGTTTTAATCACAATAAATTTCTTTCTGAACTCCATTGTAGTATAAAGTTTTTAGTAAAATTTTGTGTGATACATGAAATATAATGTTTTATGTATTTTTTTCCTTTCAATCGTTTTTTTTTCATTTCTCTTTCGTTATTCAATGTTTGGAATTTATGAGTGAAATAGCTTGAAAGGCTTTTATATCGCTGTTCTTTACAAGGAAAATATTAAACGAAGATATATAATATTAAAAAAAGTATATTAAAATTAAACTCGGCAGCCTTTTAAAATAAATCATAGAAAACGTAATCGAAGACAGACGTATTTTTTGACATAAATATTTTTTCAAATCTATATGGAAATCTTATAAATTTTTCTTAACACGTTTATTTACATGAAATAAAACTCATGCATGTAATTTCTATAAAATTGGTCTGTTACAGCCTGACTTTAATCCAACGAAACTTATGCTCTACACGCTAAATTTCTTTCTACTTTGTTTAAATGTAAGTATATTCGATTAATCTTGATAAAAGTAAAGAAGGAAATATTATTTTAAATATAAATCGATAATTTTTTTTTACTTTTTATTAAAAAATTTTACAAATTATTCATAAAACAATTTTTGCAAATATTAAAGTCTTATGTTTTCTATTTTCTGTCTAATTCTTGCAGGAACAAAATTATTCACGATCTGATGGAAAATAATTTGGAGCTATCCAGATGTTTTTAAACTGGTTTTATTTGATTTTGTGAGAAATTTAATTATAACTTTAATATACAAAGTGTAAATAATAAACGAGGGATTAATCAATCAACTCTCTGAAAAAAAAGATGTATCAACAGTATTATCTTAATTGAAAATAATTTTGTTAATTCAATAACATCATTAATAAAACAAGTACTTATGCTCTTGTTTTAATAAAATTTTATTTATTTCATTAATATTGTTATTAAATAAATCAACAAAATTATTTTCGATTAAAATAATGCTGTTGAAATAACATCATTTTCTTTTCAGTGTATATAAACATTTGCAAAATCGTTGGCACAATTTATGCATTTATGTATTGTATACAATACTTTCTCATGCGTAACTAAGTACAGATATTATTACAGATATACTCGTTGTTATGTGTCATCTCGCAGTATCAAGAATATTCGGCTGGTCGCGGCACCGCTGCACACGACTACGAATACAGGGTCAGTATTCCGAAAATTACGTAGAACGAACAATTGGACAAGAGAAAAGTTGAGTGAAATTATTCAGCTATCTCACTCTGTTTGCAAACATTTTGTCAAGATGTAACCATGGAAGCGTGTTCCGATAGTTTGCAAACAATGGATCTAATTGTAAAACGATTCGAATCAATCATACAGGTGTTTGTGTATATCCCCTGTATAATAGTGGATGGTAAAAATAAGAAGATAGCGATAGCCAAAATCTATGAAAAAATATGAATATTTCTTAAAAGCTAATAGCTATCGAAGAGGACAACAGTAGCAACTATTACGTCAATTACCCAAGGAAAATTCCAATATTCCAAGGAAATTATCAGATTCCTTTTATATTTGTAACGTCCCTTTTAAATCGAAGATATGTGTCGCATTGAATTCTTTTCTTGTATTAAGATTATCTCTATATAAACAAAATTTTCCTATAATCTTGGCAATTCTCATAAAAAACATACATACTGACTATAATTCGTAAGCTTTTAACGAGCAACTTGTATCGTTATTTTGCTAAATCTATGTTATAAAATAACTCTTTTTCATACGGTATCTATTTACATCTCATACAATATCCATTGAAGGTCCCAGTAGTGAGATATGTAACGCAACCAGCGACTACGACCGCCACCACATCCTGTCTAAGTTCACGAAGAGGCATAACTAATAATGAAACAAAAGCAACACCGACTCAAAGCCCCACAACGTGTCACAATCCTCTGTTATCGGAGAAAAGTCCTACCGGGAGTCGAGTATCGAGGAAGCACGTCCAGTTTCCAGATAATACATCGTCATCACCGAGTCAGATAGAGAGGCCAGGTGAGCACGTATATGTACTTGTACATGCATATCTTGTTTCGGAAGGAGCTAAAAATAGAGTTACAAATCTAGAAACGTGAGAAGAGAGAAGAAACTTTGCCTTTTTGCTATCACAGGTAAAACATCGCGCTTGTATACATATATTTCGCGCGGTACGTGCCATTTTCATAAATCAACCTGCTAAAACTTGAGTATCAATTTTCACTTGTCACAAAGCTCTCTCTCTCCTCGCTTATCATTGAAAATTGGAGCTGGAGCGATTTCGTCTCAATTCGAGTTTTAAAAAAATTATTAAAAATACAATATATATGAAATATTCTACAAAAAATATTAAGTCTCCGAAATAAAACTCATATCTCAAATATACGTTTCTTATCAAGAAAACAAAAAATTAATTATTCCATATTTTTTGGAGGCTTATGTGCTTTAATTAATTTTAAATAATGATAAAAATGTGTATTCAACATTATAAAACATATCTCTCTTCGTGAAAATCTATTTTTATGACAAACAATTGTCTTTTTCAAAAAGATTGAATAAACAGAATTAAAGTAATTGATTGAAATTTGCATGTTTATTTATTAAACACTTTGCTGCATAAATAATTAAATGAACAGGTGAGGGCTTTTAAGGTATTTATTATAAATATTTCAGAAACGCCAGTAGCAGAGATTCCAACAAAATGTTCACCGAAAATTGAATATAACGCGAGGACCTGGCTGCAACCCAATGATGCTATAACGATCGTGGTTAATCAATCCTTGCCGTCAAGCGACGAGGAACACAATCATTGCTCATGAAAAAATGGATATACCTGAAGCACAATCACAATGCAATTGTTAATAGTGAATCTATATATGCGATTGCTGTATGATCCCTGTGAAGTTCCTGTGTTATTATGTAAATATATCGAATTTTTTTATTAAAAAAACCTACAGATATAACTTTATTTATCTTCATCCATTTTCTATTAAAAAAATCTACAGATATAACTTTATTTATCTTCATCCATTTTATAATAACTACTACTAACCACACGATAGAAATTTCTATCCCTTTGCTCGGTGCATAGATAGTCCAAGAAAAAAAAATAAAGTTGAAAAAATTTATTAATAAATGCGAAAATGTTAAAAATAAAATTAAAAACAAAGTAGGATTTCAGTATGGAATTTTCGAAAATTTTATTTGATTTGCGAACGATTATTAATATAACGATAGATTGAAATTTGATGTCTTACCTGCGATTTCTCAATAAAAGTTCATGGAAACCAGCTTTGTTAGCAAATCGGCTTTTACGAATTGATCAATACTATCTGTCTCCTTGCATGTAAACATCCTCTTTGCCTCTCAATTCAACAAGAGAGTAATAGCTTTCTATTGGGACTCTCAGCGCATCAAATAATACGTGGATTCCGGTAGTCAGATGAAAGCGACCACAAATAAGCACGGCCTCGCCAAAGAGATGAAGGTGAAATTTCTCATCGAAAGAAACGGATCTATCGTACGGGAACTCAATTAAAGTGCCGAATTTTACGTCAACCGTCAGCATGGGTTCCAAATTGCTGCCGGTGAAATCTCCCCCAAATACATCGACGTAGTTGAATAAGCAATACCCGTAACCAGACCGGAAACCTTCATTTATACGTATATCTCTTGCGAAACACAGAGAACGGACAGGAAGATAAAGGAATTGAACAAGCTAAATTGATCCTTACCTCGAGCAATTTATCTTTTGAACTTAAATAGATATTACGATCTCTGTCTTTTGAAGGAGTAACATTGAAGCTTAATATATATCTTATAGGCATATTTATTTCTCTATGCTGCTTTATAATATTATGCTTTAATATTACATACATCTTTGTGAGTTTAATTCAAAATAGATTTTTATAGAAATTTCATATACTTACGTATCTTAATAAATTTATATTGATTACATGAAATATATAGTATTTTTTATTTTATTTTATTTTTTTCAAATAACGTTCAGTTTGCGCAATTATATATTGTATTTCTAATATTTTGCGATATCAATTGATTCTCTATAAAACTTCATATAGTAAAACAAGTGTAGTCATCCATTATGTAATAAGCTAATTATAATTAACAATTTTCAAATAATTTTTGTGTTAAAAGCACTGTTTCCTTTAATTTTATTACATCTGTAATTAACTAATTTATCTAATATATTAGCTTATTGAACAAAGAGCTTTGTTCGCTAGGAAGGAAACTATTTCTTGTCGATTAAAGATCGACTATCTCGCTTACAGGTTTGATTGCATATTACAGCAAGATAAAGTTTGTAATTTAAACAGAAAGTTGTGAAACACTCAAAGAAGTCCAAAGGAAAGTAGATTATGCCGTTAAGAGCTAGAGTGCACAATAGAGTGTAATCTAAATGTACTTTTGTAATGTACTCTCAAACTTTAAGAAATTTTGAAAAGCTTGGAAAAACTTTGAAACGGAAGAGTTATGATCTAATATAAAACTATATTATCTCATGAATGTTTTAACTTTCAATGCTTTTACACACCCAATTTATTGTTTTGTAGAAAGTATTCAATTATACTTAGCAAATGTAACAATTATTAAATTACCGACGATATTGTAAAGGTTATTAGCAATTAATTGCTGTCGTAAATAATGTAGTGTTTTTCTCTGCCAATGATATTCACCATCAATGCAGAAATAAAAGCAACCTACCATAGCACCGATATAGAGTAAAAATGTTTATCTAAGAGATTCCTTTCAAATTTAAACGCACGAGATGCTCGAGCACCATTTATCAATAAATGTATGATGATAATGCCCAACCGACACATAATAAGTCCATTCCTAGATATCCTATAAAAATAATTTGAAGAAATTTGGAAGAGGATTTAATATATATCAGTAATTTCATAAATTAGATAGAAGAAAAGAGAGATATTCATTACAAATTTGATTCATAAAGATTTTTTATAGAGTATATTTGCAAAGATTTTTCTTTATTTACGAAATTCTTTTAATTCTAAGATATTTTTATTTATAAAGCTAAAGAAACATTTTTATTTAAAATTGATATAATAAAATTTACATCTAACAAGGAACTATTAAATAATTACACACCAATTTTAATAAAACTTATTTAGTAAAAATACTTTCACACAAACTGAAGAATAATGATGTCAATTTTATCGGCAATCATCAATGTTAAAATAATAAAAGCAATATGTAAATAACAATTTGTACATCTAATTAGATATTATAAGATTCATTGCGCATTTTGCATAACATGAATATTATTTTTTTTTTTTACAATAACGCACATAACAAATATTTGTTAATTAAATATATCACACAAATTTTTTTTATAAACTACATTTTGTACAATAGCTATAAATTATAAATTAAGGTGCCTTTTTATGCTGACGCTTGACGCTCATTTTCAGCGTCGAAATAAGTCACGTGAATTTCAAAATTGACGATTAATATTCATCAATTTCTATCACGTGACTTATTTTGATGCCAAAAATGAGCGTCGAGCGTCGGCATGAAAAGGCATCTTTATAAATCTGGAGACACGCTAGTGTCTCGGCTAAGCCAAGCGCAGCGACACTGCCGTGGCTTTATATATTTGACATCGTCAAGGCAGAAAATTTAATATCTCAGTAAAACTCTATGTGAGAAAGAAAAAATTGTAGAAACAAGTGTAGACTGAAAAAAATATACTAAATCTTAATATATATTTCTTTGAATAGTACTCTGAACATATACTTACAGTAAATAAATATTTACTCAATAAAAAATAATTTAAAATTAAATTAATAGCTTTCATATTAAATAAATACGAGTATATGTGTTACATTCAGTAAATATTTAGATACTTGTAACTATTAAATCAAATATTTATAAAAATTTAGTATTTTTTCAATGTAAATCGACCTCAAAAACTTTTTCTCGATTAAAAGGCGAATATTTCGCAAATCAATATTTACATATCAAGTAGTGACACGTGAAAGTACTTCATTCTTGAGTTCTTCTTGTTTCGATGAGCCGTGCAATTTCTTCTGTATCTGCTCTAGCGTCCTGCCTTTGGTTTCAGGTACATAGAAAATTGTGAATAAGGCACCAGCAAGGCTGCACATGGTGAATATCCAGAATGGCGTATGCATACCGGCACTTTCGCTTACAATCAGATACAGACTCTCGATGACAAAGGCTGTGATATGAATCGTCATTGTGCCTATCATAATGCCGAAGGCCTTTACGTTCATGGGAAACAATTCGCCGCCCATAGTGAACGGTAACACCCCCAAACCCAGACTAAACATGATTCTATATAAGATCACGCCAATGGCGGGCAACCATGTTATATTGCTGGTATCCATGTGATGGTACTGAAGATGAAAGTATGTCGCAACCATAGCGGTAGAGCATGCAGAACCGATAGTGGAGATCATCAGCCATGACTTCCTGCCGCTACAATCGGTGATGAACATGATGACGATCGCGCAAATTAGTTGCATGGCGCCCAATATCATAGTCAAGTATTTACCCTCTAGATTACCATCCATCTCATCAAATATTAATTGAGCATACTGCATTACGGCTTGAGAACCGCTCAACTGTTGAACTAAGGACAGGCACAGCAACGTTATTAGGGCTCTGCAATATTATTCGAGCAAATTTATCGATTAGATCGTTCTATTATCAAAATGTTTTAAAAGTTGTTATAACTCTAAACACTGTGTCCGTTGCGAAATAGATGTTGTGAAACCCTGTAACTTTTGTTTAAAATTTTCTCAAAAATGCTTACTTTTCAAGATATTTGAAGGGTCCAGGATTTTTTGTTCATTCTGTCTGTGTGTATATATATATATACACACACACACACAGACAGAATGAACAAAAAATCCTGGACCCTTCAAATATCTTGAAAAGTAAGCATTTTTGAGAAAATTTTAAACAAAAGTTACAGGGTTTAAAAACATCTATTTCGCGTCGGTTAGACACGTTAGATAATGCTAATATCGATGAAACTTCCAAACTTTGTAACTTGAAAAGTATTTAATGATAAATAATTTTATAATAGCGTTTTGAAGAGTTCTTGACAGCTATCAGATTCTGGCATCAAAAATAAGGTATTAAAAAAAATCGATTTGACCTTGACATAATCTTGACGATGCCATCCAAGGTCAAACGAATGTGATCAATGAATAGATCTTTTTAAACTCTATAACTTTTGTCTCAAACATTTTTCTCAAAAATGCTTATTTTTTAAGATATTTGACGAGTCCGGGACTTTTTATACACCCTGTACACACGCGCGCGCGCACACACACACACACACACACACACACACACACAACACACAAGAAATTATTAACAATAGAATTTTTTAATGTTCTCCAACGATTACAATACAATTATTTTATACAAACATAAAAAATGACTTATACATAATACTTATTTGTAAATCTTTTTAAATCCAATATCTAATTTTTATTCGTGGTAACAGGAAATCTTTGAAAGTTTTTGTGATTTGTGAATTAAAATTTTATTAATTTATGTTGATAAAACAACAAACAGAAATTTTTTTCTTCAGAAATTTGACTTCTTACCTGCGATTTCCTGGTATAAATAGGAGTTCATGGATACTAGCTTTATTAGCCAAATCGTCTTTTACGAATTGCTCAATACTGTCTGCCTCCTTGTAAACATCCTCTTTGCCTCTCAATTGAATAAGAGAGTTTATGGCTTTTTGCTTGGTGTTGCAACGCATCAAGTGATATGGGGATTCCGGTAGCCAGATAAAAGTGACCAAAAACAGACATGGTCCCGCCAAAGAGACGAGAGCGAGATTTCTCACTGAAAGAAATGAACCTATCGTGAACTCGATCAAAATACCGAGTTTCCCAGCGACTGCCAGTATAGATCCCAAATTGCCGCGAATGTCAGCCGGCGAAATCTCGCTCACATACATCGATGTGGACATAGAAATAATGCCCACAGCTAGTCCGGATATAAATCTCGATATGTATAGCTCCTGTGAAATGACAGAAAAATAAAAAGATTGAACAGACAAAATCGATCATTTACTTCGAGCAACTTTATCTTCCGGATTCAAGAAGATACCATGATCTCTTTTTTTAATAGAATAATATTACACAAAAACTTATCATGTATATTTGTTTATATATGAGATTTGTAAGCACATATCTTTTTATATATATTTATATTTATATTTTTATATTTATTTATAAGCTTTGCTTATTTATTTGCTTTTATACAGTTTCCAAAGTCCATAATATCGCTTTTTTGTGGATTTAATTAAGAAATTAAAATAGATATATAATAAATACTCATATTATCTAAATATTGTCCAAATGAGAACTATAGTAGGTTTTTTTTTAAATAGCATTTAGAGTTTGCGTAATTACATATTTTTATATATTTTAAATATACTTATTTTATAATATCAATTGATTCTCTCTAGAAATTTTTCTTACAGTGGAATCAAACGCTATAATCATTTGTAAAGTGCAAGCTTATTATTATAATTGTAAAAATAATTTTCAAATAATTTTCGCGTTAGAATTACAGCGTGTAATAAAGTAATAAAGTGTGGAACTTAAACCGAAAGTCGCGAGATATTCAAAGAGGTTCAAGAAATGTAGATTATATTGTTAAAAAAACTATAGAGTGTACCTAAATGTATCTTTAAAATGTTCTCCCAAATTTCAAGAAATTTTTAAAAAATTGAAAAAACTTTTCTTGAAAGACTAGAAGAATCACGTAATTATAAATATTCCCAGAAATGAGTGATTAACCAATTCCGAATCAACGCTGATTCAACATTGATCGATATCAATCGACTAATCCTTTCTAGTTGAATTATGATCCAGTATAGAACTGAAATCTCACGAATATTTTAAATTTTAACTTTCAATGTTTTTGTACATCCAACATATCATTTTGTAAAAAGTACTTGGATATATTTAATGAACATTGCATATTAAATTACCCACGATGATGTTGCGAAGACTATTAACAACCAGGCAATTATTGAGGGCACAACCGTAAATAACATGGTCTTCTTCCTGCCGATGATATTCACAATCAATGCAGAAATAATGCTACCTGCGGCGGCACCAATACTAAGTAAAGCTGTCACCCAAGAGGCTTCTTCTACGTTTAAACGTACAGGATATTCAGCATCACCACCATGTAGCAATAAAGGCAAAGATGGCGATGCCCAACCGACAAATAAGGCCACTGACAGCATACCTAAATTTCCTATTAAAATAATAGGGTTTAAACAAGTTTTAATATATATCATATGTTTTATTAATTAGGCAAAAGAAGACAATTTCACAAAGAATCTCAAGCATCCTGATGAACACAAAAATCAGAGCGTAAGCCGAATATAATGGGAGAGTAACAGAAGCGTAAATAAAACTTCTAGAAAAAACAATTGAAACATCAAAATGCAAAAGAAGAAAAAAAAATGCTTCTTTTATGTTTCATTGTTCCAATTTTCGTCTCCTAGAAGTTTCATTTACGCTTCTGTTACTTTCCCATTATGTTCAATTTATGCTCCGATTTTTATTTTCATTAATGATTATCAAAATTAATCAATTAGCAAACAAATTGAATAGGAATATTTAAACGTATTAAATAAAAATAATTTAAACAAATTTCAATTATAAAAAAACGCTTAATTTATTTTACATAATAATTAAATAAATATTCAGCACAATGCTGTCGAGATGTCTTTCTATTCTGCAATTATCCCAATATATACATACCTGCTGCAGCAGCGAGATATAATTTCTTCATGTTTTCACTACAATCACCTACCGTCGTGTACAAATAATAAATGAATGAATTTGTAACGATGAATACAGTATTTTTATTCAAGTGATGCAGATAATATAATATCAGTTTCATCTAAAGCATTTCAAGAGATAGATATAAAATTATAATCGTCAGACGATATGTAAAAAGGGGAATATTAATGTCCTAAAATTTTTGAAACGTTTTATAAAGTAATCAGAAAAACACTTTATTACATCTATTTAAAAAAGACATTTTTTAAACGTTTACACGTATCTTGTCTGACAATTTAGAAAATTTTTACATAATCTTAATTATCAAATATCATATGTATAATTCAAATTTATACTTTAAATATCTTATATGTTATGTACGTAATTTTTATTGCAAAATACTAATAAAAATATTATTGTATCTGTACTGACAAAAGAATTATGTAAGGTGTTCAAAAAAGGTGATACTAAACTTTAGGAATACGTAATAATTGTGAAAATAAATCAAAAAGTCTTAATAAGCAGAAATCCAAAAACCACCCAAGAAAAAATGTTCTATAATGGACATATTATATGTATAATTATACATATAATTATATAAAATATGCCAATTTTATATAATTATAATTTTATATAATTATATATAATTATATATAAAAAATAAATTTCATTATATATACAGCAGATATTCAATGTGCTTCCTTCCGTTCATTTAAACACACAATTCGGCACATCTTTTCATTGAAGATCAAACACGTTCAAAGATTCCAGGATTCCATTTTATCTCGTATTGTTGACAAGAGTATACAGTTTATATGTCGAACCAAACACTGTCAACGATAAGGCAAACGTTTGTGGATGAATAACATTGACGGAGAATTAAAAACTGTTATCAATAAGTAACGAGCTTAGAAGCTCATGAAGGACGAATGTACGAATGTGTGTAAAAAAGTAGAAAATTCTTTATAACTTGGAAATAAATAGTTCTGCTAATTAAGATTTTTTAATTTATATTCACGAGTACTATATATTCCTAAAATTTGATTACGCTTTTTTTTAACACTGTATAATATTACTGTTTTGGTTTCTTTTTTATCATATTATCTCATCAGAATATTTCATCTATCATAAAAGATTATCGATATAATAGATAGAAAAGATAAATAAACAGCAGCAAAGTATCAACAAAAACAGCATAATTAAATTGTAAAAATATTTTTAAGAAATTATTTATTTATTATAATCACATTTATAATCATATTTATTATAATACACTCATGTATTTTTTGGCATGAATTATATTTTGATTAAAATATTCAATATTTAATTTTATTAATATTAACGCAATTTTAATATTAATAGACATTGATAATAAATAGACCTTTCTTTTCTCTTTTATCAATATATTATATAATTAATTATTATTTCAACGTTATATAACATTAATTATATCTTTACACAAACACTTCACATTTGATATTGATTTCAATAAATATATAAAACTCTCTCGGCATGGTATTATAAAATTTGTTCGATTTATCAATGTCATGACGAATCTTAATTTATAATATCAATAACATATTATATGTATATGTATATGTATAAATTATCAGCTTATTCTCATAGAATTAGCTATCATTAACTATAAAAAAAATTATTGTAAATGTGTTTTTACTCAATATATATATATATATATATATTTGCTTTATGTTTCAATAATGTTTGTCAGATCTAATTCCGTTAGTTTTTTTATAGGATTACATAAAAATGAGATTTCTTAAGTTGACTCTACAGCACCAAATGTTCTGTTTTATATCTTTGGTACACTATAGTTTAAAAACTATCCATTATTAAGCCTCTATTACATTTTATGATCTGGAAAGATTTTTCAATCTTGTTTTCGTCGATAAAACGCGAATATTTTGTAAATTAATATTCTTCAAATATTTATCAAGAGAAGATCGATATGTTCATTCTCAAATTCTTTTCATTTCGACGGATTATGCAGTTTTTTCTGTATTTCTTCCAACGTCTTGCCTTTAGTTTCAGGTACGTAGAAAAACGTGAATATAGCAGCGACAAAACAGCACGCGGCAAATATCCAGAACGGCGTGTGCATCCCGGCACTTTCACTTATGATCAGATATAAATTCGTCACGACAAACGCTACGATTGTCATCGTCATCATACCTATCATATTGCCGAGGGCCTTCACGTTCATGGAAAATAATTCGCCGGCCATGGTGAACGGTAACACTGACAAACCGAGGCTATACATGACTATGAATAAGATCACGCCTGTAGCGGGTAACCATGTTATATTGCTGATATCCACGTGATTGTATTGAAGATGAAAATATATTGCGATTATGGCAGTGGAGCACATCGTACCGACAGCGGAGATCGTCAACAATAACTTCCTGCCACTGCAATCAGTGATAATCATGCAGATAATCGTGCAGACTAGTTGTATGATGCCCAGTATTATAGTCAAGTATTTGCCTTCCATATTACTGTTCATCTTATCGAAAATTATTTGAGCGTACTGCAACAGAGCTTGAGAGCCACTCAACTGTTGAAATGTCACCAGACATACCAATGTTGTTAAGGCTCTACAAAATTATTCAATCGAATTTATCAGTTAAATTAATCCAGTTAATCATTAATTCTGTACATTAAAACAATAATTTTAACTTTATTAAAAGTTATTATAACTCCGAATTTCTTAAAGATTATTAATACTAAAATTTTTTAATATTTATCTAATATTTTACTAATATAATCTAATATTTATTTGTAAAGTCACGGTAAAAAAAAATCGAAAGTTTCATATTAATTCGCGAATATAACCGCAAACAGTTTGCTGGAAGATTGGCAGCAAATTTAATTAGACTCCTACTGCAGATCCATAGCAATCTGTGTCCGCATTAAGTTCAGAATCTATCGACAGAGTCTGTTGACATGTTATATACTAGTAGATTGATAGCAGAAAGCAGAATCTGCGTGGGTAATAACGGCAGATTGACAGTAGAAACCAAGCAAGAGCTGCAAATCCTGCTCATTTCTTCCGCAAATCCGCTGGCATCCCTACTGAAAAAAATCATGTCACAACGTTACATGATGAAATCATGTAATTAAAACATGTAAATCACGTAACGGATTGTTCCAAATCAGTACATGATTTTTTTAAACGATGTAATTTGAAAAATCACATAATATTAGAAATAATTTTGTCCATCATGTGATTTTATAGTTATCAAATTTTAAAGAATTGAATGATAGAAATAGGAGAAAAAAGAATATATCATCATGTGACTCTTCAAAATACATAATTTTAACATCACGAACTGATTTGGAACAATACGTTACGTGATATACATGTTTTAATTACATAATTTCATCATGCAACTGTCTAACGTGATTTTTTTCAGTAGGCTATACATAGCATGGCAAACAAACATTAATTGTCATATCCCTATTAAAAAAAGATCAAAAGAAACGATAGGAAATAATTCAGTCATTTTTACTCACAGTTACTTATGAATCGAAAATTAGCAAAAGAATATCGTAAGTAAAAATTATGAAAGAAAACAATTTGCTATCATTTTCTTTCATAATTATCTTATTTATTACATTATCGTTTCTTATTCAATATTCTTTTCATAGCTCAGAAACGTAGTTGCGTAACAAAATCATAAATCCACAAATAATTCTTCATCGTTTTTTTTTTTTTTTCATAACTACTTTACATGTTATATTAATATTTTTCTTCATAAATAAATAATTATGAATATACAGAAATTTATTGAGTTTTGGTATTAATATTTCAGATGCTATTATACATATTAATACATTTTTATACATATAACTTTTATAAATACATATAACTTTTATATATATAACTTTTATACATATAACTTCCAGGAATTATTCTGAATTAATTTTTGTTGCAGAATTAAAAACTCGAAATACATCTCTTGTTTACTATCGTTTTCGAATTTAATTTGAGAATTCGTATTCAAGAAATTATGAAGAATCTCAGAACGCTATATTTTTTATCCTATTCTGTATGATTCTACTTATGAGAAATAGAACTCCGATTCATTTGATGACAAGACCGCGTAATGCTCGTGTACTAATTCCCGTTGTTTAACTTTATGATAAGACATGTAAGATATATTTTGAATTAACATTCATACACGATAAGTAAAAACAATTTTTATAAATCGTAATAATATGATGATAGGAAAAACATTATAAGAAGAACGATCACGTATGAATAAATCGAAAGTAAAGAATACCGAACGGTCAAAGTTAGATGTTACGAATATATTTAATCAATTTTTTTGTTCTAAATGTGATTGCGCGCCGATAATTGTCGGATTTTCAACACAATCATTATGAAACGTTTTAATAATCCCCTCTAAATAAAATCCCTAAAAATGATGAAAAAATATCGCAACGTTCGTTGTTACGATTATATGATCGATTACAAAATGGTTTCTGTTATAATTTTATAAAATAAATTTTGAATCATCTGTTAATAAATTATTAACAATTTAAATTTTCTTTCAAAATTGTAAAGAATAATAAATTTGTAAAAGAATATAAAATAAGATTTCTATTGTTTTCCAACTGGATTAAATCGGTTTTCAGATAATGATAAAAAACGATAATGATAAAAAACGATTTTTTTTGGAATATAAAAAGTGAAACAATATAGATAAATGATAAGATTTTTGGCAGATATATATATATAGATTCCTATCGTTTCCTATCAGTTTTATGCTGGGGATTTCCGGCAATTTGCCGAGATCGTCAGATATATTACACTTTCCAGACTTAATCATCTGTATAAAGTTTGATATCTTACTGTCAACAGAAATTGATAACATATACTGCTCAAAATTTATCTCTACAAGTTTTTGGCTTACTATAAGAATTACTGATACATTAGATCTGTTTTTTGTCTCCTGTACTAGACTGTACTAGAATTCTCTTTCTTGCTTTCGCTAAATATCGAACATATTCCTATCTCTTTAAATTTCAAATATTATTACTAGTATACTCATATATTATATTAGGTGTTGGAATTAATTCGTAGCGTTTTTTAATGAAAGAATGTTATTTATTTCACATGAGCATTAAAAAATACATTAATGAAAGTACTTCCCATCACTTGTAAAACGCTACGAATTAATTCCAACACCTAATAATTCAGCCACAAAAAACATACCTAATAATGACAGATCGAAATGTGACGCCTTACCTGCGATTTCCCTGTATAAATAGGAGTTCACGAAGACCAGCCTTGTTAGCCAAATCGGCTTTTACAGATTGCTCAATGGTATCTGCCTCCTTATAAACATCCTTTTTGCCTCTCAATTGAACAAGAGAGTTTATAGCTTTCTCCTTGGCATCGCAGCGTATCAAATAGTACGGAGATTCTGGTAACCAGATAAAACTGACCACGAACAGACAAGGTGCCGCCAAAGAGATGAGAGCGAGATTTTTCACCGAAAGAAACGAACCTATCGTGAACTCAATCAAAACACCAAGTTTCATAGCGACTATCAGCATGGATCCCAAATAACCGCGAATTTTTGCTGGCGAAATCTCGCCCAAATATATCGGCATGATTGAAATATGCATGCCCATAGCCAGTCCGGATAAAAACCTCGATATGTATAGATCCTGCGAAGCAAATAAAACTTATCAAAAGAAGACTTTGCTAAGAAGAAAAACATTTCTTGTTAATTAAAGATCGAGATTTTAAGTTTGATTTCATATTACAGCGAAATAAAGTTGCAAAAGAGTCTGGAATTTAAACTGAAAGTCGCGAAATATTCAAAGAGATCCAAGGAAAATAGATTATGCTAGCAAAAGCTAGAATTATATATAATTTAAATGTACTTTTAAAATGTGCATATTTCTATAAAGTAAGTCTTCAAGAAATTGAAAAAACTTAGAAGAACTTTATTTGAAAGATAAGAAGAATCAGGAATATTTATAATTCAATGTAGAATACTTATAGCTCACGAATATTTTAAATTTTAACTTTTAATACTTTTATACATTTTCTAAAAAAATACTCGGCTGTTACACTCAATATAGCTATTACCGTTGATGATGTTGCGAAAATTATCAGCAACCAGCCAATTACCGCAGGCACAGCTGAAAATAGCATGGTGTTCTTTCTGCCGATGATATTCACTGTTAATGCAGAAATAATGCAACCCGGGATGGCACCAAGAGTAAGTAAAGATGACACCCAAGAGATTTCTTCCAAGTTCAAACGCACGGGATATCCAGCATTATCACCATTTATTAATAAAGGCACGGATGGCGATGACCATCCCATATTTAAACCCACTGACAACGAACCTAGATTTCCTATCAAAATAAAAGGTTTCGAAGAATTAAGTTTTAATATATCACAAATTTTATTTATAAAGATTCTTTATAGATTTCATTTGAAAAATTATTCTCTATTCGTTAATTTCACTCGCACAATTCTTTTAATTCTAAGTTTGTTTCTACAGCTAAAGAAATATTTTAATTTAAAGTTGGCATAATAAAATATAAAAATTTCTGATAAAATTTTACTCCCAATGTCGTACCTGCTATAGCAGCGAGATATACTTTCTTCATGTTTTTGCTACCACCGTGTATCGCGTTCAAATATCAAATGATTGAGTTATAACGATGAATAAATTCTTATTTAGATGTAGATAATATCTTATCAGCTTTATCTAAAGCGTTTCAAGAAATTAATATCACGTTTGCCATTAGCAAACGAAATAATAAACTGCATAAATATTAATGTCCTAATATTTATTAAATTTTATGAAATTGTCAGGAAAATTATTTTATTATATCTTTAGCTGATATATTCATTAATATGGCTCTTTGGCAGAAATTTATAAGCCGGTATTCATAATCGATTCTTATATTTAAGACTGTCTTAAATACAATCTTAAAATTTTATGAACTAAAAAGGTGTATTAACATCTTAAGATATTACATACGATAGTTTGGAAATAAAAATGAATTACAAATGTCTTAAGATGCTAATATGGCTCTGTGATTAATTTATAATATCTTAAGACTGTACTTAAGATAATTTTAAATATAAAAACCGACACACAATAAGAATACCGACCTGTGATTACAGATATGTAAATTATTTATAACATCTTAAGATTGTACTTAAGGTAGTTTTAAATACAAGAACCGACAGTCAATATCGGTCATTATCTTTTGATAAA
>NW_011627095.1:769313-837681 GCF_000204515.1 Acromyrmex echinatior | reverse complement strand
TGTCGCCGCCGCCGTCGTCGGGGCAATGTCTCTCGAGACACGTTCGAGCTCGGCCCTGTTCAAGCGAGCCGAACAGCTCAAACGTTGGGAACAGTCCGAGACGAATCGCGAGCCCACGCAACCGCGCCAAGTCGCGCGCAAGATCAAATTCTCTGCCGATATCGTGTTCCTGGCGGCGTGCGCGGCCAGCGACAAGGAGGAGGTCGTGCGTCTACTGCAAAGGGGAGCGGACATCAACACCGGGAACGTCGACGGTCTCACTGCGTTGCACCAGGTACTTAAGGGTAGCGAGTCACCCTGGACGCAGGCGCTTCTCCCTGGACGCGCGTCTCACGTTGGCATCTCGCTGAAATTTTGACAGCTCTTTCAAGTTTTCCCCTCCTCTTCTTCATCCTCATTCTTCTCCTCCTCTCCGGAAAGTGTTCTGCCACTTCTACCTTCCTCCCAACGTCTTCTTTCCTTTTCCCTCCTTCCCTCCCTCCCGCGTAAACGTAATTCTGCAAGATGGCTTCTACGAACTCCAGCTGTCTAACGCCCGTTTCTACCAATGTAGATTAACTTTAACTCATGACTAACAATGGGCTATTTGGACCTCAAGTGAATATTTTTAGATGATTGTATAATCTATACGATCGGTATTATAAAGTTCTAAATTGTGGCTAAATAAAACTTTGAACTTTTCTTTATCAATTGCTGTAAAACGGAGATTTACTTCTATTCTATATTTTAAACAAGATTATAACTTTAGAACTTAGGTGTAGTTTTCATAACTATGTTAAGGGTTTTTTAATCTTGATTTTTACTTACTTTTTATCTTTTTCTATTGTTGTTCTAAGGTCCTGTTTCATCAATGTAAGATTAATTGTAATCTCGATTTAATTTACTGTTTTTTTTTTAATTCTTATAACGAGAAAAAGATAAAAAGATTAAATTTAATCGAGATTAAAGTTAATCTTATATTGTGGAACTGGGCCTAAGAATTAGACAAGGATGAAGAATAAATTGGATCGAAATTAAAATCTATCTCTACCAATGTAAATCAACTTTAATCTTGATTTAATTTACTCCTTTCTAGTGTCAAGAATTTGAAAAGGACGAAGAGTGAATTAAACTGAAATTAAAGTTAATCTATATTTATAGAGATGGGTAATTAAAGTTAATCTACATAGAAACGAGTATAATTCGCAACATTACAAAATCATCCGCGGGGGTGTGTTTGCAATTGTGTCGTCCAATTCGACGCCGGTGTCAAAGGAAACAGGTCTCTTTCTTTCTTTTTCTCTCTTTCTCTGTCTCTTTTTCCCTCTTGGAATTCCGTCAAGAGACTGTCACGCTGATCACAAACGCAGCGTCTGCTTTCAATCGTTAATTACTATGTTATATATATTAGTGAGGAGATTACTTTAGGTAATATCTTGCTTGTGTAACCGTTAAATGCTAATTTTGCAAGATGTTTTGACGTGCCGCGTTTAGCTGACTCGAATGTATATTCACGCAATCGGAATAAACTTGGAAATATGATTTTTTTTCTTGTACTAGATCTTTTTTTTTAATATGCATTTTAACATTTTAATAATTGTGTTTGTATTTTATTTTGAAGTGCAACATTATAACATGCTGTTTCATTGTCAATTATTTCATTTGGTACTCGTCAGAATTCGAACGTTATTCATTTTTCTTCTGTTCACAGTTCTATGAATGTATTGTAGATTACTCTTTAATCTCTATTTAACTTACTTTTATCTTCTCATATCTCTAAGAATTTAAAAAAGATAAAGAGTAAATTAAACCGAGATTAAAATCGATTATTGGTGGAAATGAGCCTGACAGAGGAAATGTATGAAGCACACAAACATTATATCAAGTTTTGTTAGATTTAAGATCCAAGCATCACAAAAGTATTTACAGAAATAAAAAAGAAATCAGAATTTTGTATATAAAATGTATTCTAAGAATGGATTAAACTTTTTTTTTAGAACTCTGTTTATTCTATAAAAATTTATTTAATTACATTAAAAGAAGTATGCTATTCTTAGAAATATTTTTTTTCCATTTTATGTTGCCTGACAAGACAGCTGCAGTTCATAAATCTTTAATTTGAAAAGTTAAATTTGCTATTATTAAAAAGTAAAAGTTGCTATTGTTAATGCACAATGTTTTAGTGTTAATCTTATCTCATTCTTTTATTAAAATTTATTTATGTTTGTTTGTTAAAATGTGTTGTTTATTTCATAGCATGGTTTATATTTTCTACAAAGCATGCTGAATTATGAAAATGTTGGATTATGAAATAAAATAGCTGAGACCAACATATTTCGATATTATTTTAAAAAATGGATGTACGTATTGTGTGTATAAAACAGTTTATTTAATTTATTATGTATTGAATAATTGGTTGCATGATTGTTTTATATTTATTTAATAATTTAAAAAACTTGTTGTAATATCTCAATGTTTCTATTTTGTAATGGCTCTTCAATTGCCATGCTATCTTGTAGTTAATTGTTAAATTCTAGTTGTTAAACATTAGGAGATTGAAATTAAAACTTTATTGTGAGAAAAAATTAATTCGACATGCTGATATTTAAAGAATTTGTAGTTATAATATCATTCTGAGCATGCTTAGAAATTATAGAGCAATTTTCTTGTCACACTGGCAACAACTTTTTTTCGCGAGTGGTAAGCTTTTACGAGCAATCTATTTCTGGGTGTTTCCGAAAGCGGACGCAACTGGGTAATCCGGGACACCGTACATACATATATACCATAACGGTTATTACAGTACTAAGTAACTAATGAGGATATAATTAATGAGAAGAAGAGGTCGGTTGGCATGTAAGAATCCCTGATGCGGAGAAAAATGAAATAATTATATTCTGCTAAAAAAAAAAATTATTTAAATAAGCAAATCTTGCGGATCATAAAAAATTATAATGGGCGATATTTTTAAAAATGTAAAATTACAATCATAAAAAATAATAATAATAACAGTGTATCCGCTTTATATATTTTTTAAATTATATTTCTTAATGCACATTTGCCAGTTAAATTAATTAACAACCATTAACGATTTCGAAGCTTAAGAAAACTGTAAAAATGTAGCGCGATATTATCATATAAATGTAAGGAGATATTTGCTGTATAGTAATAGCGGTAAAGAGTCTTATACAAGTTTTATTAAATGGAATAACATTTTCCATAACATGAAGCGATATTTATGGCTGTTATTTAAGCGAGAAGGAAGGAAGTTAAGGCATTTCATGGATTTGCGAAAATAGAATGTGAAAATACATCAGGCATCAAATGCTATTTATAGCTCTCTGTTAGAAGTCACAGGCTGCAGCATCTGTGTTCAGTTTAAATTCTCTGTCTAGCAATGTTGTAACATGTTCCTAACTTTTTTTTCATTTTGATAATATCAAAGTCATGAAAATTTGCATACGTTGAACGACGCAAAGAATACTTTTACCGTTTGTTTAATCTATTATGAAAAGATTATTGGGCGTTAAATATCTACGAAGATTCTGATTAAATGATAAATATGTTTTTCTCTATGTTTTATTTTATGATGCTATTTGGAAATATATTGAAAATTAATTCCTTCAAAGTTTTACGTGATATAAATTTACTACATATAATAAATATAATCTTATAATAAAACATTCCATTATCATATAGAGATATTGCTTCCATTTAAGGGGTCTCTCAAAAAGTAATGACGTAATCGAAGCAGCGCATTTATAACATAACGTCGATTCGAGCCTTGGATTGCGACCAGACTTGACTAGACCGAGCAAAATTGGTGGTCTCGATGTCGAGACCTCGAAATACATCTTGCCAATCGCGCACGCTTTTCAACTCTTGTCCAACTTGTGTATTCATGCACGTTGATGTAATCAGCGGACAGCGTATGATATATTATATTCACATTATATTATTACAACAGGCTTGCATTGATGATGACCTGGATATGGTGGAGTTTTTGGTGGAACAAGGAGCGGATATCAATCGTGGAGATAATGAAGGCTGGACGCCTTTACATGCCACAGCATCTTGTGGATTCATATCTATTGCTAAGTTAGTATAGTTTTTACATAAACTATTTTTCTTTAAATTTATATATATATATAATTTATCAATAAATGTGCTAATCACATATATTGCAATAAATGGACAATTATATATTTTATAGATACTTAATAGAACAAGGATGTAATCTGGCAGCAGTAAACAATGACGGTGAACTGGCGCTGGATATTGCAGAAAGCGACGAGATGGAAGACATGCTCCAACAGCATATAAATAAAGCAGGTTTGTATTTATGTATACCTGCAGGATGTCTGAGGCCTCTCTATTGCGTAAAACTTTTAATTATAGACTTCCGAGGAAAATCAGAGCTGGAAATCGTAATACTGAAATATCTCTGCTGCAATAATTTTACAAACAATTTAATTACGTAAGTGGCAATTAGCCACCATTTTTCACCACTTCTTTATCCAAGTATTAGCTTTATAAAACTATTAGATGTTATACTTAAATCTGTAAAAAGTATAAACACTTCATAAAACATTAAGCACCTAAAATTCAACATCCGGCTAAAAGTTTGCACGCTCAGACACAAATCATACGTTGGCAAAGATATCCTCTTTCATTGACCTCTTTTCGTGATGTTGATATAATTTTACGTACAATGTGCTGAAATATTCTCTTAAGCAATATCATGCATCATTCATACCTTACACGTCTGTAACTATTCGTATAGAAATATTTATGATATGAAACGTTTCTTATGAAGTATAATTGAATTTGTTGATAAAATGAAAATGAAACATATTTGTGAAATACAGATTATTAAAATAAATTAAACTAAAAAAATTATAAATTATTACACACACACACACACACACACACACACACAAATATACGAAATAAATTTAATTCAATTTTTTATATATAAAAATTTAATTTTATGTGCAGGCATTGATTGTGATCAAGCTAGGAGCGAAGAGGAACGGTCAATGTTAAATGATGCAAAAGCTTGGCGGTCAGGTGCACCAGGCAAAGATTCCATGCATCCGAGATCAGGAGCCACGGCACTTCATGTCGCCGCTGCTAAAGGCTACATCAAAGTCATGCAGTAAGACATTATATCTTAATTAAAAATAAGAGATTATTTGATATTATTAGATATAAGTAAATGAATATTATAAAAAATTACATCTCTTGTATCAAAAAATACATTTCGAAAAATACATTTCTTATATCATATGACACGCAGTACAATAAAATAAAAATTATTTTAAAAATTAAATAATTTTTTTTAATATGTTAAATGCAGATTTAGGATTGATTCCTTTTATTGAATTCTTTAATATTTCTGTGCAGCATATTACTACAAGCTCGATGCAATGTTGATACACAGGACTTTGATGGATGGACGCCTTTGCACGGTGCAGCGCATTGGGGTCAACTGGAAGCTTGCAAACTTCTTGTTGAGAACGGCTGTGATATGGATATGAAAAATTACGCCGTAAGAAAATAAATGTTTCTAATAATTATAATTAGACTGTGTATGGATTAAGTTAGCTCCAGACTTTAAATTAATTTAATCTGAATCCAGGCTGGATTTGATTGACAAATGTAATCGATTAATTTTATTCTTGTTTCTTTTCTCATCAGTATCTTGTTTTCAGGATCAAACTGCTTTTGATATTGCTGATGCAGACATTCTCAAAGCTCTTGAAAATTTGAGAGAGCAACAAGCACTTATCAAAGAAAATTCACAAACAAATAACAAGAAGCAATCGTCTATACCAAAGAAACGGTAAGCAACGTGATTCTATTCTTTCTTCTAAATAACAAATTATAATTGTTATTTTTTTCTCTTAATATACTTCTAAATGTTACAGTTTCTCAACGAGTGCTGATAATGCGGTAGCGGCACAAGAATCTACAGAAATCTTTGAAGAAGAAACGCCAAATAAAGTTAAGAAGGTTGAATTAGAGATTCAATCTGATAAAGAAGATTCCAGCACTAGTACAAACAGTGACGTTGGTAAGATTCTGCTTGTACTATTCCTTTCATATACGATCTAATCCGCACGTTTATATTTTTTTTTTTTCTAATATATGTATATAATTTTCAGACTTAATTTTTTTTTTTTTTTTTTTAAGAGATGATTACATTGATATGAAATAATTATCTACTCTGCAACTTCCATGTTTATCTTTTATGTGAAAAAAAAGGAAAAAGTATAATTATGTTTTGCAAACTATTTTCTCACAAATCTTTATCCTATTATTCACTTTTGCGAATCTAATTTATGTTACCGTTAACTGTAATGTGTATTTCTTATAACATTGCTGCATGGACAGAAGCAACACGTGAAACACACATGGAAGAGAGTGATGGTGAAGGTGAATCTGAGATTAGCTCAGAATCACACTCTTCCACTTTCTCCAATCAATCTGATAAGTCTAACCACGCGACATGTCTTACAGATGACGGTAAGTTTGATCTGTAAGACTGTTTTTCTCCCTTTCTCTCTCTTTTTTTTTTTTTGATAATACAAGTTATTGCTTATTATTGCATGTATACTGTATAAAAATTTTATGACAAAATATCTCTCTTAAATGAAACTTACTGGATTGGTTATTGCTTTAAAGAGTGTGGACTTTAAATACTTCTTTTATAAAATTAATAGTTGCAGTAAAGTGTTTGTTCAATTATTTTACAGAAAAGAAAAATAGAGTAAACAAAGATGAAAGTGCACCCCATAGTCCAATATCTCCAGTTGAAACTAATAAAGTTCCTAATCAGGTAAGGCATCTTTTTGAATCATGAATCGTGTGTTTGTGTGTGTGTGTGTGTGTGTGTGTGTGTGTGTGTGTGTGTGTGGTGTGTATGTGTGTGTGTGGTGTGTGTGTGTGTGTGTGTGTGTGTGTGTGTGTCATATTCTTGAAAAATCTTATATAATTAGCTTTATTGCTTATTTATCCGATTTTTCTTTCTTAAGGCTCCAATATTGCCTCCAAAACAACAGACTGATAATAATGAGGACGGTGTTGTACCATCTTGGAGACGTTCAGGTTCCTTTCGAAATAGAATGCAAAGTACTGAAACTACTAATTCTGCATCTACAAGTATGTTAATTGAATGATGCGATTATATTTCACGAATTTTCCTGTTAAATAAGTCAATTATTAATAAGTTTACATAATTATTTTACAGAACTTGAAGATAAGGATAACAATATTAAAATACCAACAACACCAAACAAAGTTAGTGGAGAGCCCGATGTGGTATTAAGAAGAACGCATAGTTTCGAGACAGATGAGAAGTAAGTTTAGTTAAGTCTCTGTTTCATGCATTATACATTATTCTTTTTTTTATATATTATAAGTTCGCAGCTTTATATTTGTAGCAATATCGTGTCTTTTTATTTTTTAATTGATATAGACATATTTAATGCTATTAACAGCGGTGCTACGTTTCAACTAAGATATTGTGTAATATGCATACTCCATATGTCCGCATTAATTATGAGTCTTAGCGTTTCATATTTGTAACGTATGTCCCTATACTATTATGATAATTAGTGTAGAGATATGCATGGCACGGTAATGCATGTGATGCAGGTTTTATGAGCAGTATTTGGCATTACGTGCCCGCATCAAGGCGTTCTCGTGCCCTACCCTCCATCGCTGCAATGCAGCTACTCCTACTCACACCAATGCTACGACTCGCTCTGCATCTCTACGCGAAACACACAGGTATATGCCGCATGCCTCTAATGTTACAGCTTTTACTTGTACAATACCAATTGTAATTATGTTAATTCGGTAATTCTATCCAACTTGTTTACCATGATTATACTGTATAATATGTAGACTGCTGCGAAAGTATTAGGAGCGCAACTAAGTTCTCGCTGTTATTTTGGCATTTTCATCAAAATAACAGCAAGAACTTAGTTGCGCACCTAATATCATATTATTTGCATTATTTGAAAGTGTGTGAGAATGTAATAAATGTGATTTTAATGTTTTTTTTAATATATTCTATACTAATGAGCTTTTAATGTCGCTTGCTATTTATTAGTCTAGCTTGAAACCTTAAAAAGCTTTAAATTTTAAATCACATAATAGTACTAATCAAATCAAAAGATATTAATTTTTAATAAATTCAAAATTAGTTATTGACGAAAATTTACATATGCATATTTTAAAGTAATTCTTTTCTTTAATATTATATTTTGACGTACCACATGATTGAAATTAAATAAAGAACTCAGAAAATATAGAAATTTATAATTTTACTTGCATTTTTTTTTTAAGAATAAACTTTAAAGTATATATAATTAAAACATTCGACAAATTCTATTCTAAGATACAAGAGTTATTTTATTTTATCCATGGAAATATTAATAAATGGAAGATATCATGGTATCTATACTTCTAAATATGGTAACGTCATTAAAATGCATATTTTTTTATAGTTTATTATTTTAAATTATTCCTTTTTTTTTAATTATTTATTTTATTCTTACTCTAGAAAGAAAGACGTGAAATTAAATTTGGAATTATCAAGACTGCCACAAGGAAGCAATACACTTTCACCAACATCTGCATCTAAAACATTGGCATCAAGTCTATTGTCATCCATCACAACAACTACCACTGCCACTACAACAACAAGTCCTATTCCAGTCAATCAAATTCGCAGGTAAAGAAATTTTTATACTAAGAATCTACACTTATATTATTAAATATTGTCTAAATATTAGAAATGACATTTTTCAATCTATTTTACATCAAATTACAAGTGAACTACAGCATTTCACTATCTTACGAAATGTAAAAGATACTGGCCGCAAAATTTTTAATCATCTTTCTACAATATCTCCAAATTTAATTGAAATCGAAGATTAAGATGTAATTAGATGTAATATTTTTGTGCATATATGTGTTATTTAACTTCACATCTTTCTACATGTTCTATGAAATGTTCTAAACACTTTAATTATTTTACGTAAAACTATAAAAATTTTAATGCTTATATCTTTACTTTTGTTATATAATTAATATTGTGTAAATGTTTGAGTTTTTCTAAGGCGGATTTTTTTAAGAATATTTAAGGATAGAGGAACTTATTTACATCATTAAAATACATTATCATATGTACACACAATCAACAAACATATTTACATTCTGTATTGTGCGTTATAATTAATGTGGCTGGGTAGTGTTCAACCAGTGGAAGCTGCATCTACAGTTGTATCGAATACAAATAATGCAGTAGCAACTGCTCCTGGAACTCCCACTACACCAGGAGGGAGCAAGCTAAGTCCAGGAAATCTCTTCAAGAATTTCTTCAAGTGGGTACTCACTGCTCGGAAGATCCTCCTGAAATATTATGACTTTTGCATATTGTCAAATATTTACATATTAATTACGTTAATTTGTTGGCAGTAGCATGGAAGTTTGCTTTTTGCAGTGTGATTATTCTTTTTGTTTGCACATTAATTGTCATATATATATATATATATATATATATATATATATATATTTGGACAGTCACTTTATACACATTCGAATTTATTAAATTTACCTAAATACTATCTGTTAGTAGTTGGCAAATGAACACACTGCCACACACAAATACGTTTTATTTGATTTATTTTGATAAATATACTTTATGATATTTTCAATATAATTCATTGTAACAAAAATTAATATTCTGTGAAAATAATATATCGACCAGAACAATTCTTCAATATTAAGTATTACGGCTTTATTCTTTTTTCAAGTTTTCTAATCAATTCCAAAATTAATACACTACTACAAGGAAGAAATTGAAATTATGTGATACAAAACATTAAAGGTGTACCTGGAAGAAGAGATATTTTAATTATTTTCTTTTACAGGAATACATATATTTGTGTTATTTTGTGTTATATTTTGAATTTTTTGGATATTGCTTACAAATTGTGTTGAACATGCTTACTAAAAGTTTGTTTTTATTGCACAGATAAAACAATCTGACAATATTACATATCTTTTGTTTTGGAACTCGTAAATTGATACTTTATGTGTTACTGTATGAATATGTACAGATCCTTCGTTCCACCTGTACGCGATGAAGAAAGTGAAACTCAAAGGAAAGCCCATGCAAAGAGAGTAAGAGAAACGAGAAGGTCTACTCAAGGTGTGACATTGGACGAGATTAAGAGCGCCGAACAATTAGTGAAGAAAAAGCAACAGAACAATGAATTGCCGACATCAACATCATCCACGCAGGTAAAGATCATATCAGTATTATTATCGCCGTCTTATCGTGTGATTGGAGAAAAATGACTAACTTATCTGATCTGATATGTCCGAACGAATTCTTTTTAAATGGTATATCAAAATATCAAGGCAGACTTATCTAGTGTGAGAGCAAAAGTAGTGAATGTAGTGCAGCATTAACGATTGAACGTAATAAATTTCATGAAGATCTAATTGAACTAAATTTCACAATGAAATATTTGTGTTGCTTAACATCGAGAGTATATAATTTTATTTTTTATTATATTCTTACACAAAAATAACGCAGCATGACATTTAAAATTGAGATTATGATTTTTATTCGTTTTTTTTTTTAAATAATCCAGCCTTCTACTACTACCACTACTACTACTACTACTACTACTACTACTACTACTACCACCACCAACACCACCGTCAGCAATACAGCTTCGATCACAGCTACGATAACAACTGCAACCTCCACTACTGTGACTCCTGTGAATAAAGTTTCTGAAGAATCTAATTTACCTGAGAGACGACCGTCTTGGAGATTAAGGGTAGACAATGGAAGCAAGGTGTGTGCGCTTATAAAAAAAATCATTTATTTATGACTAATTTACAAATGTTCACGGTTGTCTATGATTGATGCTACGCCGCAATGCGTTTGAAGATGTAATGTACGGAAGTTTAATTGCTAATGAAAAGTGCATCATGAATGTTTTTATAAAATTCAAGATTTATATTAATAATATATTTTGTTATATAGTTTCAGTTAGAGGATGCTAATAATAAATCTACTGACAATACGACCTATATGAGAAGACCGTCTGGTGGAACTGGTGTACCTAGACCATCATCAGCGCCCGTAGAAACTATTGCCACTAGTAGTACAGAAACCACAGTTACTTTACCCCTTAGAAGATCGTTAAAGCAACCTGATGACAAAGGTAAAACTTTACAGAATAATTAACAACGTAACGAATTTAATCAGGAATTTTATATATATATATATTAATAGAAATACTGTATTAATTCGTGAAGTATTGATTATTTATCTAAAAAGATGAAATTTTTTTTTGTTATAGAACAAGATAAGGAAAATGATAGTAGAAACGCACAAGCTACACAAGCAGTTATTCAAAGGAGACGTCGGCCTAAAAGAAGATCAACAGGCGTAGTCCATGTAGATATGGATGTTAGTAAGAGTATATAATAAGTATATAATAAGATTATATTAGGTGTTGGAATTAATTCGTAGCGTTTTACAAGTGATGGGAAGTACTTTCATTAATGTATTTTTTAATGCTCATGTGAAATAAATAACATTCTTTCATTAAAAACGCTACGAATTAATTCCAACACCTAATATTTTTTTAGAAGTATTTTAATTAATATTACTACATGAAAGTAAGAAAGGATTTTGAATAGATAAAAAAATTTTAATTAGAAGAAAATTAAAGTTAACTATAATAAAAATTATTTGATAAAAATTAAATATATATTTAAACATTTCTAAAAAGATTATATTTTCTTTTTTACAGGAAATTGACCCAGAAAAGCAAGATCTAACTGCTGGTGGTGATTGCGATGATTCCAAAATCAATCACAACGAAGTGAGTAATTTTTTTTCAATATAAAATATAATTATTACACAGTGCTATGTCAAGTCTTCAAGCATAAACTCTAGTCTACTATTAAAAACATAAATCGGCGCTTTAAATTCAAGTTACTTGATTTAACATAATAATTCAAAGATTAGACTGTACATATACATGAGTGATGAATTAATTTCTGCAATAGATATTAATATGAATTCCACCGATCTAATATATTATTTCCTTGTTTTCGGTTTATTGATTTTCGTTTTACAAAATCTTTCTAACGCGTCAAAGCGTCTGTTCGAATTTCGACTTACGAGCTTCTTGCCACGGATTTACCAGGCACGTGCCAAAAACCCAAAATTGGATAACGCGCAGTTAAATGACGCAGAGGGAAACACAACACTCGCAAATCGGGACGAGCTTTGAATATAAAACATTATCTCATTTTGATCTCGATGCTGACAGCTTATTGTTTCGCAACTATTAAAGTTCCAATTATTAAACTATTACTTTATGCGTAAAGAGACGCAAGTACCATGAAAAAAAGCATTTTTTAAATATATCGTATAATTATTTTTTGCTTCATTCTGGAGGTTCCATAATATTCCAGCTTAACTTTTTCATTCACTGGATGTAAACGGTTTTCAGGTTACATAGAGCTTCAAATTATTTTTAGCTTCTTGAAAAAATAGCCTCTGTTCTCGATAAAAATAGTCTAGCATTCATTATTTTGTCACTTATATTCGAGAAATACGACATTTGAAAATAGACAGAAGAATAATCGTGATAAACATCAACGTATAATTTTGCTTAATCTTAATGTAATATTTTGATTATTCTAAATATAAGGTTATCAATTGGTCTTGACAAAGAATTTTAATTATATATTTGAGACCTTAATCGATAATTGAAACAAAAAGAAATGATCATGGCCTGATTGTGTCTAAAAGTATTTTACCCAATGCGTTTGGAATCTGACATTTAGAATCATTTCGCTTATATATATATATTTAGCATTCATAAACATTTCAGTTTTTTATATATCGATGACAGACAGATTGTTAATGCGTTCTATATAAATCTTGTGTGTGTATATATATATATATATATATATATATATGTGACGACTATTATCTAATATTATGAAATTTATACTCGTCCTCTTTGAACTTATTCCGATTATAAAACTAGATGTATGCAGTATCTATATATTATTTATTTATAAATGCGTCTATATTTAAGCCATTGTTAAAAAAAAACCATTTAAACTACGGTATAAGCTGCATTTATTCTCCAAAACACACAACCTTGATATTTGTGTGCGTCTCCGCGTGCATTCCAAAAATAACGCATAGTAGTAATGCTTTAAAGCGAACTGCCTGATGTCTTGGGTACCCCTGCCCAGTCTCAGTCAGTCTATCGATTCTTATTCGCAGCGTACACGCTCTGCTCTAAAAAACCGAAAAAAGTTTGTGTTTAAAATATCGCAGGCCGTAATAAAATCTCTCGCAAACCATTTATGTGAGTGTTACGAATCTGGCGGAAAGAGTTGCCGATGCTGTAGTGCCTCGTAATAACACTTGCGCACGTAACGCAAACCATGTCTTCGTACAGAAAGGGAGCACAGACTAAGCCAACAACAGCTGCAGGCTTACGAGCTCAAGCGTCAACAAATGGGCAATCAATTTTTGGAAACAGGTCACGGATCGGTGGTTTGCTCTCGTTAAATCCAAATAATTTAACGTTTAACGCGGGATTATTGGGTGTAAAATCTCCAAATCTATATTCCGGATCTAATTTTTTGAATAAGAATAAAAAGAGTAGCAACTTATTTCGAACAACTCCTTTCACGAAGTCTACGAACAGTCCGAATTATCAGAATCTTTTCACGACATATGGTGGAACGTCAACGGGATATGGTGGTGTAACTTTACCTTCTCACACAGCTGTCAGTCCTTTGAATCTGAGTCCATCTCCCAGTTATAATTATTTAAATCTAAACGTAAACACTCGGCCACATATGCAAAAAACCGAGAGTTTTAAGAGATCGAAGATAAAACCGAGTCTTAATATCGGTTCGAGAAGTTCCAGTCTACAAAGTTTAACTAGTTCTGAGGGATATGCTGTAAGCAATTTCCTTGATTTTCACATCTTAAATCTCTTATAAAACTTTCTCAGGATTTTGGAATATTTTCAAATGGTTTTTATTAAACTATTATTTTTTTCTTTTTATTTAAACATATTTTGTATACGTAAATAAATTATATAAATATGGGTTTAATAATATAACATTCACAGTAATATTAATATTACCGAATATTATATTATTAAATTCATATTTATACCCAATTTTTATTAATATTACTGATTATAATTTTTTTAGAGTGATAAAAATTTTAATTGATACATTGTAATAAAAATTTATGTTCAATATTTTTTCTCTTTTAGAGCGGAAACGATCGTTCTGGGAGAGCCACTAGATTAGGTTCGATATCTTCGCTATCATCAGAAGCCTCATCAACACCAATCAGATTAAAATCCAATAGTTCCGAAAACGGTGAATTAGATTATAAGAAATTATACGAGGAATCTCAGGTCGAGAATGAAAGGTTAAAGGATAAACTGAAGCGCTCCGACGAACAATTAAAGGAAGTCAGGCATTTATTGGAAAAAATGCAAATCAACCAAAATAAAGTAATTCTCTCTGAGGCAGAGAAAAGGGAAAGGCGAGCCATGGAGAGGAAACTTTCAGAAATGGAAGAAGAATTGAAGGTAAGTTCGCAGAGATTTTATACACTTCCTACATTATGAATCTGTTATGTATGTGAAAGCGAATGGAAGAAATGCTTTCATACATTGAATTGAATGATGAGAAGACTCGACACAATTGTCTGTGATTTTGTGTACGAATATACGTATCAGTATATTTACAATTTTAGATTTTTTAGTTAGTTACACACCGTCATCTCTTTTTTTCTTGTGTTGCTGTGACTGCTAGCGGCAAGCAAAAACAGCAATGATTATTTTTGTACGAAGACCCGATCGCTTCGGTTATATGCTTTTCCTTACCTGGCAATTTTACGCAAATTGGCGCTTTACTCTCTTTCTTATTCTCTATTTCCAATTGGTACTCATTTTCTCTTTTTTTTTCGCGGGATACAATAATTTTCAGTAATCCATTTTGTATTTTCACTGAGTTCCGCTTCTCAGAACTTCCAGCGTAGTTTTAGCGGGGAATTGCACGCGGTTTTATTCGTCTGTTAATGAAACGCGAATTAGTTATTTGTTTTTGACTATTTTGGGACTCGCAAAAACAATGGCGGGGTTTTAGGCTAATTGTTTAACTGTTTACAGCAATTGCAAAAGCTCAAAGCTGAAAATGAGAGATTGAAAGCCGAAAATCGGGCACTTACCCGCGTCGTATCCAAACTCACCAATACTAAATAGGTAAAGGACACAATGACAGCATCTGCGTTTACGATAGACATCGTATCTCACGTACAACATTAATTAATTAATTAATTACTCTTTTAATCGAATGATTAATTATAATTTTGTGTTCTGATCGCCAATATTAAAACAGAAATGATACCACTCATCATACTTATCGTACAAATCAGCTTTGCAAAATACATTCCAATATATAACGCGTACCATTAATCGACTTTTAATTAAAGGTATCATTTACTTTTATAAAAGAGAGACTTCAGACTTTCTATAATACATATGTCTTATTCTAAATATTGCAATCAATATTGTACATTTATGTATCTTCTTGTGTGATACTAATAACACTTTTATTTCTGCAATGTATTATCAAGGCAGTTATCTTACGCATATATAATTACGTATATAACATATTTTATATATGTATAAAATTTTTCAAGATGTTTCAAATTCCAAACGTGACAATTATAATAAATTATCCCGGCTAATTGTGTGATGCATGTTATAAATGAATTATTTAATAATACATTTACTAAAAAAGAAAAACAAATTTTTAACAAGAGATAAGAAAGAACGCAGTCTGTCATTTATAAGATGCATATAGGAATGAATATAGCTACCACAATTTTAACTTTAGGAAACTTTCCTCTTTATAAAACCATCATCCAACATGCAGAATAACATCAGTAAACTGAATGCCATCATCAAGCATCGATTATTTTAGCACGTGTTTCACATAAGACAAAGCCATGACTCTGCAGTTAATTATTCTTTTTAGTTTATCTTAATCATAACTGTGTGAAAGTTATTATTCAATTCCCAAAATATATTCGACTGTTAAAATATCAACATATTACACTGTATTAACTTAGATTTTCACCTCTGTCTCTCTTTCTCTCTTTCTAAGGAAGCATGTTAAATGTTAAATTGTTGCACTTTATTGCACTTTATAGACTTTAAAAAATAGTCCAATCCATAAAATTGACATTAATCCCTCTTTAACTTTATGTATAATATTGCATACTCATCATTATTCCATGGTATGCATTAGAAAGCTTTCGTATCAACGATATTATTTTGTAGTATTCAAAAAGTGCTCAACAAAAAATATGACAAATGATAGTTGCAATTGTAACATAAAATTATTTCTTGCATATGAAATATCCCTACAACTTGAAGTCAAATGTTGTATCAATAAGATAAGAATAATTGTGCGTTATCTAAATTGTCTTAATTATTCGCTAATTAAGTTCTCGCTCTTAGATTGTGTATGAGTTTGAGGATAAATTTGCAAACGTTTTTGTAAAATATTTGTATGTAAGAAAATTTTATTCAAGAATCGAATTTGTATCTAAACAATTTGTTTGAGCTATTTATCAATATCAATGCAATATTAATTAAATGTAAATAATTATGAAGGAATACTTGTGTACAAATGCAATGATTAACTTGAAAGAAATAAAGTTTATGATTCTGGTATTATATATAATACGATGATCATAAATTGATGAAACGCTTTTGCTATTCGCGATAATTTTTCAGTTCTCTTATCTGTATCGATATCTGAACATTTATTAATTTTTTGCTAGTACATTACATTTCCCGAATACTTAATGACTTTTGGTTGCAGTAATATTTGTGAGTGCCTCTTTCCATTTATCCTCCTGTTGTTTTGTGAGCACTGAAATTATTCCGTCTATAACGGCATTATTTCTTTGTATTCTCCTCTGCTGTGTTCTTAATTAGCGCATAAGAATTAGTGTGATATTTTTTTTTCTAGGTGATGGACCAACTAAAATGCGAAAATCAGAGGCTAAAAGATGAAAATGGTGCCTTGATCAGAGTAATCAGCAAATTATCCAAATAAATCTTGTAGTCTCAACTACGTAATGAAATTTTAAGTTGTATTACAACTATGTTGAATGAATTGCTTTAATTATAGCAGCATCATCATTATCGCTAGTATTCTTACAAATCTTGCGTCATGCTATCGAATTTATCTTTATAGTTATTTAACTTATTCCAATTATGAGATCAATTAATCGCATGGCTGTGCCAAAGGCGAAAAGAAATGTTACTCCTATTCTTAGACTGTGAATACTTGATTGTAAAAGACTTAGAGGAATTTTACTTTGTGGAATTACTTTTTATAATGTCAGAAAGATAAATTTTATAATCCACTATATAAAATCAATTTAATGCTTTATAGTAAAAAAAAGTCAGGTTTATTTTATTTGACTATTAGGAAAGAAAAAAAAGAACTGTTAATCTTTACGGACAGTTTTCTTTTTTAACAAATCGCGTTATCAATGTTGATTCTTTATAAGGAACATTTTGTAAATACAGACAAATAGATGGTGATGTGGCATTTTAGTAATTTGAAAAAAAGAATTTTTACTCGCGAAATAAGTTTTTGTGAAACACTCTGACTACATACAAACAAATCCATAATATATCGAAACTGTTTGCATTGTCGAAGCAATAAGCGATATATCTATTACTCCTGATTAAATTACGGTGATAAAGGAGTCAAAGAACATGACCTTGCTACTCAAGTGGCCTTTCTCTGAAGACTGCAATTTGTAAATCCTTCCATCATTGCCATTTTTGCAGTATAAGCAGAAATTTGATGCATATACGGGAGTAAATGTTTTTAATTACTCTGTAATATAATACATTTTCTTATATAATATCACAGATATGTAAAATATACTTTAGACATCGAGATTTTTAATCTCCTTAAAGTGCTAAAATTACTGTATGTTAGAGCTGTGGTAACTTCAGTTCAAACTGTTAATGTAGAAAATCTGTGTTATTATTTTTAACTACCTGTCCAATATAAAATGCTGTTACCTATTATTTTCTTATAGCAACACCAATAATGATTGTCCAATACGTTCTGGATAAAGACGAATTTATAAATATTGAATAATGGAATGTGTAATTGACAGTTGGCATGTTTTTTAATGATATTATTGTAAACAATTGTAAAAAAATGATGACTCAATGTAGTTATTTCGTAATGAAGTTTATTAGAAAATAATATTTGTGTAAATATTTAATACAACTTATATGTGTGTGTGTGACCTATTTTTATTATTTTATAAACTAAGTCTATGGTGGAATTCCTTTATATATCTGTAATAATATATTCTTTAAAATATTTATATTGATAAAAATTCTTATATAATATAACATAATGTGATTAATCAGCAGAATCATATAGAATGAAAGGTAAGTAATCAATATAAAACTGCTTTTAATTAATAAAACTCGAATTATTTTTATTTACAATATATCATTTCACAATATTAACTCATTAATAGATTTATTGTAATTCCTTCTCCCTCCATTTTATCATACTACTATTTCAGTAATCGTTCCATAATTCTTGCAACAACAGTCATATCTGCACATTGTTCCGTAACCTTTGCCATTTCTCCCATTAATGTGTTAAATAATTTTTTCTTGCCACTTTTATATGCTGATACAAGTTTTGGATTTTTTTCTATAATTTCTAAACATATTTGTTCTAATTGTTTCTCATCTGATATCAGGAACCAATTGTGCTCTTTAACGATCTATGTGTAATAAATAAAGTTAATTATATGAATGTAAGTTAAAAAAATATTTAATAAAATAATATGTAAATACCACATATTTTTTGAAAAAATGAGATTTTTACCTCCTTTGGTAATTTATTTGAATTGACTAATTTCTTCAAAATCTTTTTTGCCGTTATTAAATTAATTAAATTGCTTTGTAATAAATCAATCAATTCACCAATAAAATCTTCATGTGATACACTGAAAATTTATGAAGTACGCATTTTTTATTTCGAAACATTATTTTACTTAAAAAAAAGAGGCTTACCAAAATTCAATCATTAGTTTATTTTTATAAAGAAAAGTCAACAGCTCCATTACGAGAAATTTAGCGACCAATTGCGGTTTACGATTCTCATTATTTCTTGTTATTCTATTAAATAATTGTAATAATGCAAAGTCACTCTAAAAAAATATAAAATATTTTTAAAAATGTTTGTACTTGTTTCATTATAGAGCATATCCAAGATTTACCATTAAAGCTATGGTTATTTCAGGAGATATCTTAAGAACGTCCTTTAGTCTGTGACGTATTTGTTCCGGCAACTCGGGTAGCTGTCTTTTCAATACTACAGCATCAACTAAATTGCTTTTATTCGGTAAATCTTCTCTAAGATGTATGCATAAAGGTGGTAAATTTGTTTCAGGCATAAATCGGTAATCCTGAAAGTATTTAAAATGAATTTAATAATTCGTAATGTAAGTAGCAACATAAAATCGAAATGCTATGTTACTTCTTTGTCTTCTTTTTCACGCATAGGAATAGTTTTCTTGTTCACCCCATCCCAAGCACGAGTCTCATTGAACATCTTATCACCGACCTCAAGGATAGAAATATGTCTATTTATTTCATATTGAATGGCCGCAGCGACAGCACGCACGCTTCCGATATTCTTTATTTCCGTTCGAATGCCTAAACTATCTCGGTTGCTTACAGAAACATTGGCATCCACGCGAAGTGCTCCTTCTACAATTTATAAAGATAATAAAAAAACGATTATCGCACACACACACACACACACGCGCGCGCGCGCGCGCGCGCGCGCATGCACACATTGTATAAAAATACTTGAAAATAATTTTTCAGCAAATAACCTTCCATTTTGCTGCTACAGACACCCAGTAATTGTAACATAAATGCAAGCTCCTTTACAAGTGCAGCTGCTTCCTCACCATCGACCAAATCTGGTTCAAATACGAATTCCATCAAAGGTATCCCGGCTCGATTAAGATCAATCAGGCTTCTAAAATATAAAAATATTAAATAAAAAATTTAATCGAAATTTTTTTAACTCTCAATTTTTATTAATTTTTGAACAGAATCAAATAGCAATCAACTCAGTACCTTGCTACATTTTCATCATGCAAACTTTTGCCGCTGTCCTGCTCCAATTGAATCTTCTTAATTTTAGAAGATTTCAAATATGGAGACTTGTGCAGTCCTGGAGTGAAAACATGAAATTTAATTTCACCATTAACAGCAATAGGTTGTCCTTGTTGAGTGATTTGAAATCCTGCCTAAATAATTTACAACTAATAAAGACAATAACGATAAGTATCTATTTTGTGACAGCTTTATTACTCACAGGCAAGTCTGCGTAGAAGTAATGTTTCCTTTCAAACAAAGAAATCTCATTCAATCGGCAGGATAGGGCCAAGGCAGTCATTACTGCTGATTCTACGCATTTCCTATTCAATACCTACAATATATACACATCTACGACAATAATTAATATTTATTGTAACAGTTTGCAAAGTTAATTATTTTTATTTGCTCAAGAAAGAGTACTTCTGCTAAATACAAATTAATAATAATATTGCATCAATATTATAATTTCCCATTTAACAATATAAATATAACACATGTTGTATATAACAATTACATTGTTAAATAGGAAATTATAATATTGATTTTATATCACTGTTAGTTTATGTTCAGTAGGTGTCTGATTCATTATAACTGATTATTAATAACTCACAGGTAATGTTCCTGGTGTGGCACAGTCGAAGAATGAAACGCATGAATTAACCGGGTTGGCAAAATTGGTAGATGCACTGGAAAACAATTTTGATTCCGTAGCAATCTGAGCGTGGACCTCCAAACCCACAGTAGACTTCCATTTCTCTCTAATTGTTAAAAAGAGACAATACAATTAATGACTTAATTATGACTCTCTGAAACATCATGAATATTTAATGAATATTTAATGAATATTTAATGAAGTAAATATGCAACTGCTATACTTGGGAGTGACATAACAAGAATTGTTTACATTCACAAATATTACAACCTAACCTAACCTAATTACTCACCGTACTTTTATATCTTTTTGATTCTTGATTGAGAGAAAACGCCGCAAAGCATTGTTATTTCGCTCTCGAATCCATTTATGCGCAAAGGTAAGACATAATTGTTGTTTTGACAACATTTTTCATTGATTTTCCATAAAATTCAGAAGAAAAGCCACGAGTTCTTCGTGGGAAAAATAATAATTCAGAATTGCCAATTGCTACAAATATGTAGGGCAGGGAATTTTGTATGCCAATATTGCAAATTGTATGGATCCGGTCATTGAACCGCCATTTTGAATATATCTTATTTAAAATATTTTGTAAATATTTTTAAAAACTTCATTGATATCCATGATTTTGTAAGAATTGATTATTTTGATATTTTTATGATATATCATTGATATTATATTAATAATCTTTTAAAAATATTAATTTTGAGGTTTATATGTATATAATTATTTCTTTAATGTACGATTGGAAACTGGGACATATCTGGCCATTTATCTTATCCATCAATTCGATAAGGTGATTCAGTTTTCTTATGTAAGAGAAATAAAGTCACATACGACGATACTTTAAACAACTTACATTTATTTGTGAATGTAGAAAATCTGTTTGCGTACAAAATGTATCGTGCAATGCGAGTTATACATAGTTTTTAACAATTAGAATAGAAACAATCGTTCTATTACTTATTGATTGTTGCTTTAACACTTTATGACCTTACAAAACGCTTTTCGTTGATATCGCTGCCGAGTCGTTCTCCCTGTTAATCTTGTCATTAGAACACTGTTAAACAGTTAAATCATGATACAGATTATCATTAGTGCCACTCATCCACTTAGAAAAACCAACAAGGCTATCAAACATCATGTAGTTCCCAAGAGATCGTTTTGTATAAGAAATAAAGAAATAAAGAATAATGAGGCTGTTGGCGAATGCTGAAATTTACTCAGTGGCGTCATCCTTAGATACACTAAATGATTCTGTCACAGTCTCCGCGCCGCTGTCGGCGATGACCACATCTTTGCGTGGCTTATCTCGTGAGTCGGTGCTCGTTTGCTCAATCTTGCGCACTATATCCTACAACAGAATATTGAAATTATAAGTCTGCTTTTTTTTGAACATTTTGCATCGTTCCTCTTTATTTTTTTTATCTCCAAAGTGAAAAAAGGAAAAATAAAAAAAATTAATGAAAAGAAGAAGCTTTATGTACTTAATTAATAGAGTAAAATAAAAAAGTGTATTCTCAGTAAGTTATCGTAATAATAACAAGTGTTCTTACCATTCCTTTGATAACTTTGCCAAAGACGACATGTCTACCATCGAGCCAAGGTGTTTGTTTAACTGTGATAAAGAATTGAGACCCGTTGGTATCCTTGCCAGCATTGGCCATGGATAGCCATCCAGCGCCATAGTGCTTCAGTTTGAAGTTTTCATCCGCAAAGCGATCCCCATAGATGCTGCGACCTAACGGGTAGATTATAGATCAGCAATCAGAATCAAAGCATCTATGCTAAACCAGACTAGTCCAAAACTCAGCTAACGAACTAAATGCTGGATGCTTTCTATTTGCCTGTTTCTACCAATGTAAATCAACTTTAATTTCGACCTAGCTTACTCTTTTTTTCTAATTTTTATTAGAAGAGATTAAAAATAAATTACATTGATAGGAACAGGCATTAATAATACAAATCAACACAAGCATCGCGTTCTATCTTTTTTAACATTCAGTAAAAATAAAACGTTACCTGTGCATACACTTGTGTTATCAAATAAAAAGTATCTGCTATTACCTCACCTTGTCCCATTGAATGAGACAAATAGAAAATAAAAAGAACAAATGCTAGAAGAGCTAGTTACTGGACAGAGCTCTAGTGTTTATTCTATTTGTTTATTCTATCTTGCTCAACAAGACAATGAAGAGGTATTAGCTCGCGAGCTAATTTTTAGACGGTACATCTGTCCTAAATAATTAAAAGTAAAGACCTCCAGTGCCATCTCCCTTTGTGAAGTCACCTCCTTGGATCATAAAATCTTTGATCACTCTGTGGAACTTGCTGCCCTTGTATCCTTCACCTTCTGGCAGTTTGGCAAGCTCGACGAAATTCTTGACTGTCTTCGGAACGGTTTTGCCGAACAGACCGATCTCTACTCTACCCGCAACCTCATCGCCGATCTTAATTTCGAACCATACCTAAAAATTTGATAAATTATTCATTAATTAATATTAAGTAAACGATTCTTTGTGAGAGAATATACGTTGCCGGACAAAGGCATTGTTCGTTCGTAAGTAACGCGTACGGATTTTTCCATACATGCAACAAAAATATCTCGCGCCGACGAAATGCCACGTATTCACAATTTATATTTTGCAGATAGTATCCAGATACTTCACATGTCATACCTTATCAGTAACTTTCGGCCCATTGCTCGCGCAGGAGACAACGGTTATCAAGCCTACGAGCAGCAGCAACCTCATGATGCTACGGACAATGAAAGTACCACACTGTCTGATCCCGCAGTGGTCTGTCAGAGTGGACCACTACCGGATGCGACGGTGCCTCGAGTACGCGTGTGCACGTTTAGAAATGTGGGAGCGTCCAATTGGCCCGTTTCCCTGGCGGTAACGTAACGAGCGAGTCACTATAAGGGCCCGCGAATATGAGAATAAATGAATAAAACGTATTTAGTTAACTCAATTAGCTCAATTTGATTGTTAGTCAAATATAACTGCAAATCGAAACTGATACGAGCTTTAGGGCACAAATGTGGATGATAAATTGACAATTTTCATGTCTAATAGTACCTTTTGATTTCATATTGAATTGAACTGAATCGAACAGTTCATTCAGGGTCATTGACTGTTGTCTGTTTCCACGTGTAGATTAATTTTGTATGATAATGTAGGTTAATTTATTCTTTATTTTTTCTAATTTTTAAAGCTAAAGAACAAAAAAAAATAAATTAAAGTTAATCTGCATTGATAGAATATATATGTATATTAATAAGATAATATCTCAAGAAAAATATAATATATACGTGTACAATAATCGTTTTTATATAGAGCTTTAATTATTATTATTAAATCAATTTAAGACAATCTTAAGTACAAAACTATGAGTATCACCTTTAATACAATAATTGCTTCATAGTGCTACTAAAACTACTTACTATTTAAATTAAATTAATGTCCATTTCTATCAATGTGTTGATTAATTTTATTCTCGGTTGATTAATTTTATTCTCAGTTCAACTTGCTCGATCTTTATTTTGTTAAATTTTTAGGATTAGGAAAAGATGTAGAGTTAGTTGAATTAAGATTCTCTAACAGCACAACAATTGCAACATTATTATTGCTGCAATATTGCATGTACAATTATATATATATATATATATATATATTTTTATACGAGCTCATATCGAAAAAAAATTGGTAATCTATCGTATTTGAGTCCATATTAGTTTCGAAATACTTTTTTTTATTGTATTTTTGCGTCGATTCTTCGCTTTTCTGCTCAAAGAATAGAATTTGATTTTCTTGCATGCATTGATTTCTGTCGAATTTCCTTCGAATAATCGTCGATTTTTGATTACGCAGCATAATTTTGATTTTGCACTCAGCAAAAAAAGCAGCATTGCAGTTGTTGTAAAATGATTCTTTAACATATTGATTGATTCTGTTTTTAATTCCTTACTGAATCTAAATAATGTACAAATCAACAATCGTAAACAATTTTACAACAGTTGCAAAGCTCTGCTGAACTCAGCAAATCTTGTCTATAATTTGATGATGAGTGTAGAACTCGAGAATCAACAAATAACGACGGTAATGCATTTGTTTTTCCCATTTCTTAATTAAATAACTAAAAAAGAAATATTTCCTTTTTTTTATATAAAAATCAGAAATTATGCATACCGTTAAGCGTTTCTTTAAAATTTTGTCAAATTTTATTTTCATTCAGAGTACTTGAACAGATCAAATTTTTGACAACAGAAAAAAATCATAAATTTTAGTTCTTTTAAGGCAATTCAGACGCAAAAGACATGGCCTTTGATAGATTGTATTACATCCCTGGCAAATGCGAAGCAACATGAAATATTGCGAGATCTAACTCGCGCGAAAGTTCACAGGTGTCACGAAGTACATTTACTCGTAAATAGGTTATGTACGATATATTTAAAATATGATATATTTAAATATCAACTTATCGAGGAGAGATTTTTTTTCATCATGATGCTCAGATGATGGATCTTTCATCCTGCATTTCTCAGATCGATCGACATTGAATATTAGATTATATAATTTATAACACCAGGTTTTCTTCAAATATTTATAATCTCGATTGATAAAAATAATCAGTGTCTGTTATTCAAGTTCACCGTCGAAAGCAAGTAACGAATACTATAATTACTTTTATCAATTGAGATTAAAATATCAGTCGAGTGTCTTTTGCAAATTCTAACAGATTCCAACTCGAGCATTCCTTTCATAGACAAATTATCTCGATCTTTGATTTTATTGTCAATTTGATCATCATTATATAATACCCAATTAATTTAATTTTTGTTTTTTGTGCCGTTTTACAATGGCGGCATTCGGGAGCCATTGCATCATTTTATCCTTATTTTATACCTAATGAACAATAAATAAGACAAAAATAAAATGATACAATAGCACTGATAGCACATTTTCCAAATCGATATTTCATTGACTGCGTTCAGCAGAAAAAGCAGTTTTGAAATGACTGTCATAAGATCCTTAATATAACTAACCCTTAATTCTTGCCCTCAATTTTTTTTAATTTCTCTGGATCAAATAAATGTAAACCAATCATATTAAAAAATTGTATACAGTTGCAAAGCTGTTTTTTCTGCTGAACGCAGTCAAGCTTGGGTATCTAATATTATGAAACTTTCTTCCTGAGGATGGAAAGTGAAAAATGAAAATTTTAATCATTGAAGTTAATGGAAAAATTTTTCACTTTTCATTCTAGGAAAAAAGGTTTCACGATTGATATCCTGATTAAGTCATTGAATGACCCATTGAACTGCGTTCAGAAACTTCACTTAGATGCTTCCAAGTATTATTATTTGATAATATTCTTTGGTAATAGTAAATACGATCTTATTGTTGTTAGTATTTCTTCTACGTTTATTAATATTTCATTAAATATTGATTTAGAAAAATTTGTGTTATGATACGTATTTTCGACGTTTTCGTATAATCTCATATTATTAAAACTTTTTAATTACGCTTCTACATTATCATTTTTATTATATTTTGAACAGCATTTATAATTGTATATTGTTTTATAAATAATTATTATGATTGTAATATCGAATTATATAAAAGATTACAATAAAGAATAATATTAAAAAATATTATATTATGGATAGACAGCACGCTTCTATCCTAAGGATTTAGTACAGAGACGAACCATATCTACTTTCGATGCGATTTTATCGATAGTGTTAGAAACTGTATATAATCACATAGTTCCCCAAAATGAATGTATTGGCGGTAGTGTACGGGCAATTTCGATGACAGGAAAAAGCAGGAAAAAGGCCGACATGGTCTCTACGAACTTTCCATTATTGTGTGATTTATGTGTCAGTATAGTATGCGTATGTATGCGTGTAGAAACCGAGCTAATGAAAAAAATCACAATTTCACCCATTCATATTTTCACCCATTTCGGCCATATCTACTTCAATCAGATAACACTATAAATAATTTTCTGTAAACAAATTCTCGATCCCTCGTACAAACGAAGTTTTTGGCCCAATTGCGCTTAAGGTTATTTCCATTTTAAACGAGATTTAAAACTTTATCTCTCCCACTCTCTTGACTTTAAAGAGAGAAAGTGAATTTTAAATCACTTAAAGGGTACTTTCCATTTAATGATACAAGTCGACACAAATCGACACAAGCGTTGTATTTTTCTTGGCATTCACAGAGTGACAAAGATAGAACGACACTTGCGTTGACTCGGTTGACTGTGTCATCAAATGGAAAAAACCCAAAGTAATGTGAAATCGGGCCTTATAGAAATATTTACATTATCATTTATAACATTATATTTGTAACAATATTTATAACGTTTATGTCTATATTCTTAATGATGTAATAAATCATAATTACACAAAACATGTAATTTATATTTTTATCTTTCGGAGACCTTGGCTGATTACTGATTTATTACATGCACATTTTAATAAGTTTTTGTGAGTCTGAATAGGACTTTACGTAACACGATTTTTTTTACGTATCTTCGAGACCTTCAAGTTAACGATTCGACTATCGACTCAGTAATTAGTTTCCCGTTTACTTTCGAGCAAACATACATTGCACGTGAGTCTTATTGTATTGCCCGATTGTCGTGGCATCTTCCAACAGACTACAACAGTGAGCAGAATTTATACGAGAAGTTGTTTGTTCCCTAGCCTGTTTTTTCTAAAAATGACCATCACGCTTTACACTACTGAGGTAAAATAAAGAGAACGGAAGAAGACAATAAAATTTTTATTTTGTTGTTCATTTGACGCTTGTTAAATTTGTGATCAAGCCGGTTTTTTAACGGTTTTATCGCAAAACAAACATTTTTCAAAACAAACAAGAATTTTTCGTCATTTTGCTTAATCATTCTCATTATCACAGCGCTCAGCAGCGCTCAGCTGCGATATTCTAAGAACAAGATTCTTTATACAGAAATTTATATTTTTTAGTTCAAAGCAAACTTAGAAAAACAAATATTCAGTGTTTAAGATTTTAAGAAAGCTTCGAAAAAAGTCACGCGAAATTTTCGTGGTTAAACATTCCAGTAAATTACATGTTCGATGATCGATAACTTTATATTACACAATTATAGAATAACTGTGTTATGTAAATATAACTTTATTTTTGCGAAAAAATCGAGAAAATCCATTATACTTATAGAAATATAATTTATAGGATTATTTTATTGAAGTAATTTTTATTTGCCTAAGATGAATGAAAATATGTCATCAAAAGAAGAGGTGCTGACTGATGTTTCTTGCGAGATATCTAATAACGATAACAATGGTGAGGTATTACCCCTTAAACCCTCTTCTTTAGAGGATCAATCTAAAGAAGATCAACCTAAGATGGATCAGTCTAAGGTGAATCAATCTAAGGAAGATCAACCTAAGGAAGACCAATCTAAGGATCAACCGAAGGATGATCAACCAAAGGAGGATCAATTGAAGGAGGATGAACCTAAGGAAGAATGGTTAGATATAATTGGCAATGGTCAGCTGATGAAGAAAGTTATAAAGAAAGGCACAAAAGACGTAAAGCCAATACAAAAAGATATATGTACATTAAAGTTTACTGGTGTGCTTGATGATGGCACAGTGGTGGAAGATCAAAATAATATTTCGATACAATTAGGAGATTTTGAAATAGTACAGGTATTATAACTATTATTATAACATTGTTATTTGTATTATAATTGTCAGTATCTTATTTACAATTTATCAAACTACAGGGATTAGACCTAACGATTGTATTGATGGAATTGGGTGAAATTGCTGAAATTAAAATCGATCCTAGATTTGCTTATGGCACACGTGGAGAAGGATCTATACCACCTAATGCTACTATTACATACACAGTTGAATTGAAAACAATAGAGGATAGTCCTGATATAGAAAGTCTAAGCGTCAAGGAAAGGAGAGAATTAGGGTAATCATTTTATTTATGACCTTTATGTACACACTTATATATATATATATATAATTGAAGGTTAAGACTTTATATTATTTATCTCTTTAATTTTTTTTTCATCTTATACATTATTTCTTTGTAGTAACAAGAAACGCCAACGTGGAAATTGGTGGTTTGTTCGTAAGGAGCTTAATTTTGCAATACAATGTTATCGGAGAGCGTCAGAATATCTACAAATAGACGGTATGAATTGGAATGAAGAAAATGAAGAATCAGGTCCGATTACTGATAGTCAACTGCAGGGACTGTTGGATGATTGCATAAAAGTGTATAACAATTTAGCAGCTGCATTAATTGAGATAGGATCTTATAACACAGCTTTAGAAAATGTTGAGAGAGTTCTGAAGTATCAACCAAAAAATTCAAAAGCTTTATTTAGAAAAGGTAATAAAAAATTTAAAATTATTATTGTTATTTTGTCTTTTTTTTAATATGTTAACTTTTTCATATTCTTGAATTATATTTTACCCAAGTGTAGATATCTTTTTACATATGTCTATATTGTTTACAGGAAGGATATTAAAAGCCAAAGGGAATTATGGAAAGGCTTATATGGCTTTCCTTGAAGTGCAAAAGATAGATCCAGATATAAAATCGTTACAAACAGAATTAATAACTTTAAAAGAAATAATTTTAAAACAGACTGAGAAAGAAAAGCATCTGTATGCTAAAATGTTGGGTATAAATAAAGAGACTGATAAGTCATCAAAGAATATAAAAATAGAAGAAAAAAGTAAACTCGCTAAAGGAATTCTATGGACTGCGATTGGAGCATCTGCCGCTGTTATCGGTATACTTGTACACAGATTTGTTTCATGAAGAAAAAAGAAAAATGGATAAAGACAAAGAATTAATGAGGTACAAGATAAGTTGTATTCTTTGTATTTTTAATTAACAGAAATATATAATTAAATATATTAAGTTTTTTAATTACATATCAAGTTATATATTTCTAATGATACAAGCATGTTTGATGAATAAATGGTAAATATAAATGCATGAAACATGATTCTCTTCTAATTATGTTTATATATGTGTGTGTGTGTGTGTGTGTGTGTGTGTGTGTGTGTGTATATATATATGTATGTATATATATATATGTATATATATGTATATATATGTATATATATGTATATATATACATAATAGCATACACACACACGCGTGTGCGTATGTATGCTTTATGCACATACAAATTGATACAATACACAGAATTTATAAAAGAATTACTGATTTATATTTATGTCGCAAATAATTCATATAAGATATTTATCATAGTTCACATTTATTACTGGTTTATATTTATATTACAAATAATAATTATGACTTTATGATGGTTGAAACATATATACGTGTTATGATTTAATGATAGATTATTGAAAATTTATATTTTCTTTATATTTTAATATGCTCTATTAAAGATACACATGATTGAATCAACATGTTGAATCCTTTAATCTTACACAAATGGAGATCGAACAAATTTCCGATTTCTCCTAGTCTTTGCATGTATTTTTACATGTGCAAAATGAAAATATTTGTATATTAATAAGTTCCATTATTTTCTATCTTATATACATATTGTTGAATAGAAAATGTAAAATAGCAGAGAGGAATAAAGTTAAAAGAAAAGTTTTAACTTTTTAACTAGCTTAACTGATTAGGATTTCGATTCAGCTATGTGTAAAGTTTAAATGTGTACAAAAAAAAACGTTCAAAATTAAATTTCGGATTAATATTATACGTATATATTTTCAATTAGTCTCAAATATTTAATATTAGTTATATTTTAAAGTTGAACTAAATACATCTAGATTAATACATTATTATGTCGCATTTGTCATTTTTTATGTAAAATAATAATTTATATATATTTAATACACATATTAACTTAGTGTACATTCTAACAGTTCGATAAAATTTTACGTTTATACATCCTATAATAAAATAATATCTTATATAATGTACAATACAGCTCTATGTGTGAAAATATTTGTTAAAATATTTGCTATTATACGAGGTAATAAAATTTTTGTACTTTGAAAGAATATGTATTTATTTATTTAAAAAAATTAAAATATTAAATTACATCTTGTAGTATAAAAAAATAAATTTTATAAAATTTAATAACATAGTCTTCGTTGTTAACAAAATAAATAATTTTATATTTTAATAAAATACGATAACACATAATGACATTTTAAATGTGAACAACTATTATATTATTAATTAAACAACATAATTACACATATAATCTTCTATACTATAAATCTTCAAATATTAAGGAATGCTGGAAACTCATGAGTTAAATAGCTTTCTATCATTTCCATCTTATTATTATTACTTACAAGCGGGAACGAACCTTCAATATTTTCCAATGATATTTCAGAGTAATTTGTATTGTCATAACACATTTGATCAATATTTAGAAGACTACTTTGAAATTCTGTATCTGGATAATCGGGTAAATTCAATATTTCATTACAATTTGTTCCAAGTTGATTAACAAGTTCATTAGTAGGTAATAATTCCGAATTATTGGTAATTTCTACAGTAAGCACTTGTCCTGTGTTTACATCTACTAACGAGAAAACTTGAGGAATAGATTCGACGATAGATAAATTTGTAGGTTCTAACGACAAATTCCGGCATTCGGAGTTTTCTTCAGAACTTAATGATGGTTGTATTTCCAGTTGCGAATTAGCATTTGCAACCTCTTTCTTTACATTTATAACGGAACAATCTTTCTCTTTATTTTTTGCAATTGATTCACATCCCTTTCTGACTTTTACTTTATCAGTTTCTGATCTGTTTGGTTTATCTGGCACTGGTACAAGATGGCCATCCTTTGTTTTCATGAATTTTACCACCTTGAAATTATAATTATGGTTATTTATATACAAAATATATGTCTTAAGAGACTATCATAAGAATTCTTTTTTACCTTTTTCTTTTTTTCCAGTGTAATTCTATGACAGGTTTCCATGTGACGAGTGAGATGGTGCGAGCGTTTGAATGCGGTGTTACATTGCATACAGGCAAACGGCCGATGTTGCTCGTGCGACAATTTATGTCTCTTCAATAAACTGTTTCTCTTAAAAGCTTTGCCACATTCTTCGCAAATAAATTGTCGCTCCTTACTATGAATATAAAGTACGTGATCCTTGAGGATGCTAATACTGGTAAACATTTTGCCACAATGCTCGCATACGATATTTCGCTCTTCTACATGCAGATGTTTGTGCCTATCTAGATCTGTCCTTCTGGCACACTGAAACGTACACCCATATATATTACAGACGAATCGCTTTGCGCCCTTGTGAATACGCCTGACATGTTGATCCAGAGCTCTTTGCGTAATTAATTTTTTCGAACAGATTGCACAGGAGAATATAGCCCTTACAGGTATATCCTTGTTAACTTTATTAAGATGTAACGCAGACTCCAAGTGTCGAAAATAGTCATCTTTCTTTACAAACGAGTGTCTGCAATCAGCGCAAAAATATGGACCTGTAAAATAACATTATTAGATAAGTACAAAAAAAATGAACTGTCCTATTAATACGATTTTAATATTCATCACCATTTGCCGATTCTTCCTCGTTTAATTTTGGGATATGAATCGCTTTAAAGTGCTCATGCACCTTCTTTTTCGATGCAAAAGTAGTATCACAGTGTGGACATTTATAGTTATCGTGATTCTGAATATGAGATATATATGTCTGCTTGATACTGAACGTTTGCGAACATTGCTGGCACTTGAATTGCCTTTTTTTACAATGATTCTCCTTGTGTTCTTTTTCGTCTGTATCCATGTTTATCATATCTCCGCAATCCGAACATACCTTGCCATTCTGATAGGTATGCTTTGCTCTATGACGGTTTAAAAGGGCGCGTTTGGGAAAACTTTTCGGACATACGTCGCACAAATGAGGATGTCTAACTACCCTTTCTCCATGCGCACGAAACAAATGGACATCTAAATGCTTTCGTCTGGCGAATTTTTCATTACAGTGAGGACAGTTATTTTTCTGATGACCCTCCAAATGACGATCCAAGTGTCTTTTATATCTGAACGTCATTAGACATTGCTCACACTTTTGAAACTGTTCATCTCCATCTGATAACTCCAGATTATTAACTTTTATTTCACGTTTCAATTCGGATATACTTTGATTTATATTACTGACATCTTTAGTGACATTAGAATCTGTATCTATATTTTCTGTATAAAGTTTGACAGAACAATTGTAATTCTCTATGTTCTTATTTTCTAAACATTGATCTTTGTCGAATGTATAGGAATCATTATTATGAACAGTTATATTATCTGAATCTTTGCTATTTGAAAAATTTGAGAAGTTCAGACTCATTGTGTTGAAATGTTGAATCGAGTGTGAAATATCCACATCTATAGATCTGTCTTGTTTTGTTTTTTCCTCTTCATTCTTTATACAATTTGTAGAGTCCAAGGTATTTTGTAAGAATAAGCTTTCGATTTTCATAAAATTAAAATCAATACTATTCAAATTAACATCGTCTAAACCATCTCCTTGTAAACTAATGTCTGTGACACCTGTAGAATTAGCTGCTAGACCGACCTCAGAGTTCTTATTCTCCAGATTACTGATGCATTCTCTCAGGTAATCATAACTCTCCATCTCACCATTCTCCATGCACACATTTGGAATAGCATCCAGTGTGGAATAATCCTAAAAGACAGATGATAAGTAATATAAAAGTTATTAAAGTCCAAAATCTATTATGTACTCTTTGCTTCCTGTTTCTTGCTTTTTTGTTTTTTATGACTGTTTTATTGACAAAATTGTCTTTTCTGAAATTTTACCTTGGGACAACAGCTAAAATAACAAAAGAGAAATGAAAAAACAATAAAAAGCAAAAAACAGGAAGCAAAGATCACAGATTAGACTTAAATGAAATATATCTAAAGAAGTAATCGCGTGTTTTATAATAGTAACTTTCATACAGACAGTTCATTATTTTCAATTTCTCACCTCGTTGTCGAACAAACGTAGTGTCATCATTCCAAATTACGGAGTCTCAATAATAAAAATCTGATATTTATACATGAATGCGATTGTTACATATCAGGAGAAGCTACATTTAGTTTATAAATCTCTTAAGTGGATTTATATCCAATATTCATAAAATTATTACACGAATTACTTGAAGCATTCGTAGTATAATTGCACGACACATAACCTAAAAAGAGCTGAAAAGTTCGCAAAAAGCTGAAAACGCCATGTACTGTAGATGTACATGTTGCACATGCATATTGGAAATGGATTGCGCTACTTCATTTGGAATGAAAAAGAGAATTAAAAAATATTAGATAATTCTAAATTAATTAAAATTTTTAGCTGACGTTTGCATAATAAATAAATTAATTTATATTAGTATTTCTGGAAAGTGTCCAAATTCCTACAAAAATTTCATGAGGAGTGTAATTTAAACTACAGTCCACTCGATATACTATAATATAAATACTTCGAAGCATTTTTTGATTGGTCAATTAATAAAATTCTTTCTTCCGATTGGTCAATCAAAAACTTTGAAATATTTGTATCATCAAGTGGACCGCACCCAGATCTTAAATCTGTTCGCGTTGCTTGTACTTTTGCACTTAGCATGTTCGCTTTCTCTCTTTTCAACGCGAAAATTTATATCTATCCCATTTTAAGTGCAAAAATATTTGGGGACTTCAAACAATGCGAACAGACCTCTTGTTTACACCATTTAATACGCGTACATACTAATTAAAGATGTTCTTTCACGTTGACGTTCGACGTTTATTTTTAGTATTAAAACAGATCACGTAATAAAAATTGGTAAATATATCTATTAGCATCAATTAGCATAAATTTTGATCACGTAATCTTTTGCTGCTAAAAATGGAGCATCAGCATGAAAAAGCATGTTACATTTCTATTAATTATCTTAATTGATGCTTGTAAACGTATAATATATACGATATAGCTATAATTTAATTAGAGATGCATATATTCTTTAATTTAGACTTATGTGTTTTTTTTATTTTACATCAAACAGCTGAAATGATAAAATGGATAACTGTTTACGAATTATCTAAATTTTTTTGTTGCATTAGATTTTTATTAGAGTCCACAATACTCTAATTATAGCTCTTGAATTGATTCACGTCGTATGAGAGTGAAGTTAGCCGCGCGACTTTCGAATTTCTTCCGTTACGTTTGAGACTCGTTCCAACTCATTCGCAGAACGCTCGTCAGCCCGAGTAAGTTGTATTTGCGTGATCGTACTTTTTTCGCGTTAATAATTCGTTTCGATTCGTCTCGATGGGAAATAAGGTATCTGTCACGTGTCGAGAGTACCGGGTATATTTCGTCGAGTTTGATTACTGCGAGCGATCGTAATTCACCGCTGTTTTCACGAATGTCGTGCCGGTCGTGCGAACGAAAGAGGAGCCATTGTGACGTAGGGGAGGCAGGAGGAAAAGGTGGCTCGGGAAGATATGAGACGATGGCAGAAAAATCGTACCGTGAGTGAATTATTATTTGTTCATTCTTTCTTGAAAGTTATGTAATACAAGTATTTATGCGGTAACGTTCTAATCTCGCTCCGTTAAAATCATCTTTTCCATATATATGCCACAAGTATGCAATGTTCGGTCGAGCTTGTTTCAACGTCCACAAGATAGCGCATCATTATCTAAACAATTAAGGAGTGCATTCTGTTTCACACATGATGCATAATAAATGCATAAAAATAAATGCATCATTTATTCTTGTTTAACATTCGGTAAACAAGGATAAATTATGCATTATGCGTATCATGCGTGGAACGGAATGTATCCAAGATCATGCTTATGGGATATCATAAGATTTTTTTTATTTATTGTCCATTTCTGCCAATGTTATAGATTAACTTCAATCTCGATTTAATTTAATTACTCTATTTTTTTTTTAATTTTTAGACTCGGTTCCACAAATATAAAATAACTTCAATTTCTATCTATCTTTTAAATTGAGATTAAAGTTAATTTGCATTATTAGAAACGAGACATAAATATCATTCCATCTTTCTTGACATTCTGAGAATAATAAAAATATAAGAATGATATTCATCGATTTGTGTCACCAAATAGCTAGAAAGCATCAACGTAATCAGCTCTATTTATAATTGAAGAATGTTTGAATGCAATGAAATATTGTTTTAATGTCATCTATAGTGCGAATAAAATTTGAATTATTTCTCCGGCAACAGAAATCATTTTACAAAATATCCTTTAATATAATGTATATAAAATATGCATTATATGTATATTATTTTGAAATGCTTGAAACATTTTAATAAAATATTTAGAATATGTATAAAATGTCACATTAAATATATAAAATTATTAAATATTATTTTATAATATATTTTGTCTTATATATATATATATTTTACGTAATGTTTTATCATATGTTGGAAAAGAAAAAGATGAGGAATAAGACGAATCAAGATTAAAGTTAATCTACATTGGTAGAAATGAACCTTAGACTCTTAACTTTTTAACTTAATTTAGTTACATTTTTTCGGTAACTATTAACATTTAATTTAACTTTACCCAACCGTCGATTATATGTATACATGAGCGCATATTTTTGGAGGAGAAAATATTTGATAGTCAAAAGGAGTGACAGAAATATATTCAGTTTATTTCATATGCACCATCGTGTATTTCACATTTAGCTATTAGAACTTTTTTTTTAAGTATTGTAATTTTGAACGATACATTTACATATACGTCATAAACACATAAAGTTTTATGCTGAGATTAAATCTTTCGGCAGAGGTACTTTCGACTCAAAACCAGATGGCTGAATTTCTTTTAAGAGATCTGTAACAGCTCATATATGTGTATATATTCGCCATCAATTTTGCAATCTGTGCTTTGTGAACATGCTGAACTTCCTTACAAGGCAAAGACTCTTACAAGCTATGATATGTATCTTTTTTTGTGTGCAGTTCACAATACTTTCTTAGTCCAGTTCTTTAGCCCGACTAATTAGTTTAGTAAGACAAAGAAGATATCCAGGCAGAAACAGAGAGACTTTTGAGAAAACGTGCATATTTATACACACATATATATATATATATATATATATATATGCATATATATGTACATATATATATGTATGTGTATATGTATATATATACATATTCCATCTATGAAATTATATATAGATTGTTATATATAAAATATTTGCAGATAACTGTATAATATAATATTCTGTATCTAAGGAGAAGATATGTTCTACAACATATGCCATAAATAATTTTAAATTCAACATCTAAGTAAGAAAACTTCTTTCTACATTCTCACGGAATAATGAAATTTTCATTTAAAATATTTAATCATACACAGATAGATTAGATAAAAAAATTTTTCTCAGATCTAAAATAACATTAAATGTTTATATTTTTCAAGAAATCCAAATTATAGTATTTGACTATTATTAGATTAAATAAAACGTATAAAGATAAGAAAAGACGCATAAATTGTAATTAAAATAGTAAATTTATATGACTAGGTCATCGATCCGCATTAACAAATAATTTTACATCTGTAATTTAAGACAAGAGGATAACCGCTTAAAATTATGAATAAAAAATCTCAATTTCTCTCTCAGAACATTACATATGTATGATACAGCAGGGCGGATATGTAAATATGCGTATGTATGGTTATATATAATATATATGTATATTATTTTATAGGTATATGTACGCCTCTCGAGAAAATATATTGTGTAAATATATAGAGCTTAAGTATACATACGGATCGAAGATAAAAATATAATTTTTCAATAGGATAATATATCTTGTAATTAACATTTATATTTTATAGAATTCTCTTAAATGCATTAGGCATTTCGATATGTCTTGAGTTTTTTCTTACACAGGTAGATTAACGTTTCGGGAAATATCGAGAGACAATAGAAGATTGATAATATGTCTTCAGGGGACTCTCTTGGCGATTATAGCACCGGTGGCATGGAAAGCAACGGTTCGCTAAGAGTTTTTTTTTTTTCAAGACAAAGGACAGATTATTCTACGGATATTGAGATTAGAGCATTTTTGTCATTCTCTGTTTGCTGTTGTTGTTATTGTTGTTGTTATTGTTATTGTTATTGTTGTGTTGTACATGTGATTTAAAAAAACTCTTAACATTGCACCTCCCACGATTACGCTTAAAATCACATCGTGCAATCATTTCTGAAACGATTATTATTTAACATTATACTTTCTCTGACGACAGTAACGATTAATATTATAATGAATTTTTCCACAGAGTAATGTTTCACATAACAATAGCCACAGATAATATATATCGTATATTTATAATATTATGATTTCATTAATACAGTTAATAGAGCGATTTCCGCGATATTATTACTCGACAGAGAGCGATTTCTGCGATTGATGTTTAACAGAGCGATTTCCGCGATTTTTAATAACTTCCCCTTCTTAGTACTTGCTTGGAATTTTATCTTTTTTTTTTAAACGAACAATACGCACACTTATATTTGCCACTAAGAGTTAAAAGTGTCTCATCTTTTCCTTCGTCATTGTATATGTGTATATTTATAGATAACGCTATATCTCTGAATATAATGTAACAGAGAAAAATGTTTCCCTCTTTGATATGTATCGTTTATAGCGTAATAATCCTCCTACATTCTAAAATGTGTCATTTTTCAACACAATGTGACTTAGATTACGATATACACACCGACAGTGCGTAAAGTTTTTTTTTGGAGAAGGGTAGGGATAAATTTGACATAGAGTCGAGTTAAACGTCTAAGTACGATTTCTAAGGGTAAACTCGAAACATTGATTGAATTATAAGGTACTTGCGCCTCTTTCAGCTCTCTTCCCCCAGTAGAAAATATTTCTCCATCATTAAAACCGTCTGAATGACACCTCGCGTTTCTTGCGATGTCTGCCGGACGACCGTTCGTATAATAAGAAAGAAAAATAAATACTTCGATCTGTGCGTTTGAATAATCAACGGGACGTGCAATGGCGGACTTATGGCTAATCGGTTTCTTGGAGCTTATTAGGGACCTGTGTATTACCGAGTTTTCCCAAATCGTTGAGCTGATTTATGATTGTTTATATGCTTGTAACATTCATATTTCAGCAACAAAGTGAAAAACGTTTTCGCAATATTGAAAATATTACTGGTTTGCTAGAAATGTTATTTCTTATTTTATTTGAGCCTTAAATCCGCCATTGCAGACGACTCCTTTCGTTCTGCTGGTATCCCGACTCATTGGAATCATTCAAGAACTCCAATTAAAGATATAAGTCAACTTACAATCGTTGACGATACTTCTGTTTCTTTTAACTGCACTTTCTTCATTTTGTTATTCAAAATTGCGAAATATGCATTTTACAAACAGTATAGAAGTTCAAAGCGTTTTCTAAAAAAATCCAAAAGACACTTCAAATTTAGAAAATGTCTCTTTTAGAATTATTTGACTTTATTCTCTTTTAGATTTTGATTGGGTCATTTTTAATATATATTTTAATTTTGTGTTAGAAATGCTTCTCATATATCATCTTCTTTTTGCGTAAGATTATTTTTTATTATGAAATTAACAAGTTTTAAATCAATTTTGACTTTATGATACGCAGTGAAAATGTTTGAAAATGCAGTTGAAAAGCACAGTCTCTTACAATTTAATTATCGTTCACGATATCGACATTGAAATTTCTCGCATTGAGGGAAATCTCATTTGCAATGCAACCACATTGTTGTGTCAGCGGTCATGATTTGTTATTCTATTGCTTCGAAAATTTTCAAAAGATAGACTTTATCATTTGAAATATCCTACAGATTAGCATAACGAGAATATTATTGATTAATAAAATAAAATAGTCAATGTTGACACTGCGACGATAACAAGGACTTTACTTCTCCCTTTGTGCACGCCTCTCATTTATTATATTATTTCATTTATTATTATTTCTATGACCATGACTTATCGCGAACAATTAAGTGCTTCACTAAACTTTCTTTACAATTCGAAAGAAAAGTTCAACCGGTAGACCGATAGATAAACCTTCTTTCGAGCTTTCTTCTACACCTTAATTTTATATCATTAAGAAACATCTTTGTCGAACGGCGCTCTTAACATCAGCGCACTTTCCTTATCATAACTACGCTAGCGTGTCCCTTATCCCTAGAGACCTATAAGACGGCTTACTATGATATGTGTTATAGGTTTGTCAGTCGCGCTATATTCGAAGAAGAAACATCCTCGAAGTAACATCTCCCCGAGTAATATTTAACTCCACTTTTGTCGCACGCTATCATTATACTTTCCGGTGTATCGTGGCATGGAGTAGAGTTAGGACTTGGAAGGAGATTGAATGTAATGTCGAATCGACAGACTTAGACCTAGGTATGTATCTTCACAACGACTAAAGGAGGATTTGATTTTCTCGTAGCTTATCTTATATACTGTATGTTATTTTATATACTTCCCATCCGTTGTGATGACGCGCGAGCGTTTAGGCGAATGGCATCCGCTTGAATAGGCGGTTGCCCTGTCCGGTGATCCGTTTCTCGCCGGAAGTGTATTGGATTACGGATTTTATCTGATCCGTCGCCACTGGGCCGATACAGACCAGAGGGTCCTTGAAGTACGAGCAAACCTGCCGAGATTTTTCCATCATCAGAATTATATAAAACGAGATTTTTTTCATTGATAGACTTAGAAAACGATCGTTCTATTCGATATAAGATATTAAAAAAGATTTATATTCACGAATAGTATTATAAGACATTTCTTTTCACATATACAAAACACTGCGTTAAAGAAATAAAATTTTTCGAACACGTTTTTTTTAAAATTTTAGATATAACTTTGTTTTACAATTATAATATTATAATAATAGATATTGTTACCTTTCTAGGAGTTTGCCGGTGTCGCCTTTGTAATTGGCAGCACAGTCCACGGCTGATATCACACTCGCTTGACATAGTGCACTCCTCATCTGTAAGTACATTTGCTTGATAGAATCTTTTCATCTTAAGTAACTGTGTATTCAAATAACACACGTCATCACGTTATTAAAATAATGTCAAAATGACTCCAAAATGATCACTGAAAGTCACTTTTCAATCATTTACGATTCATTTTAATGTCGTTTTGATGTTATCGTGTCTTATTGTTCTTGGGTATATTTTAAAAGAGCAGAATATACATTTGTCAACGTACTGTATAATTTGTTTGAAGTGGTCGGTGGTTGACACGATTTTGTTTCCCGTCCAGGCATTTCGGCACACATTAAACCAGTTTCGCAATCACTATCCCGTCTGCAAAGCTCGCCTTGTTTCATACCAAAATCGAAAACACATGTTCCAACAACTGAAACATTAAACTCGTGATTATTTTCTTATCGACAAAAATAAGAAAAAAATAAGAAATAACTCAAGAATCAAGTTGACGTTATTTTAACGTTCAAACGTCGTCAAAGACAACAGCTTGTTTCTTAGAAGGGAGCTTTATTAAACTTGTGATTATTATCTTATCGACAAAACGAAAAGAATAAGAAATAACTCAGGAAACAAGTTGACGTTATTTTAATATTCAAAATGTCGTCAAAAACATAACAGTTTGTTTCCTAAAAAGAGCTTTCTAAAAAGTTTCTTTCCTAGAAAGAACTTTCAATTATGAGATATTTTGATTTACCTCCATCGAGATTTACACAAATGGAACCCGGGCAACAGTGATCATTATACACGCATTTTCTCTCGTAGCAAGGTTCTTCTGTTGGTTCAACTCCTTCATATATACCACCATATCCTTCTTGGATTGACTGCTTTATTTAAAATACAAATTATATTTTAAGATCCTAAATGCATTATTTAGAATTGAATACATTAACAATTTTAAAATTATGAAATAATTTATCAAGAAAATTAAAAGTGGGATGGTAAAAACAATTGTTATTTTCTCTTCAATCAATAATTAAATGGAATAGAATTGTTTGTTAGAATTGCTTCGAAATCTGTAAGAAACGGTAGCCTTTTTTCTTTGTTGATTTTAGTTTATTTAATCATTTATTTCTAACTTACATCCGTAACTTTGATGAATCATTATTATCAGTGTGTCACGTGATGCTTTTCTTTCGCTTTTCTTTATTGCAGACAAGTGTGAGTTGAATGATAATGCATTTGATATTCTCTTGCTAGATTAAATTTATTTATGTAATTTTGTTTAGAATATTTTGCAAATTCACTGTTCTTTAAAAAGAATATATAAGTAAAATAATGATGAACATGGCCGCGTTTTGATATACATTGCCAGTACTATAATTTATGTTACGCATATTATAGATTTTCAGTATTGATAGCGTATGTACATACATCGGAACGTGGCCTATATAAGGAGTATGTAATAAAGAGAATATACATGAGTAAGAAAATATTACTGCATAATTCCATTCCATTTAATAATAATAGAAATTTTCCAGGGCTTGATTATACACGTGGCGAAGAGAATTAATCTTCCTGAGTTAATATGAAATAAATAAAGCTGCAATTGAACACGCGCAGATATTTATCGAGCTTGAGTATTCCCAGAAGTTATAACTCCACTGCAGTTGAAACGCAGTAAAAGTTTCTATAGTAGCAGTAATTTCACAAATATGGTACAGAGACGACTTTGTTCAATCTCCAGATCGGAATTCCGCGGTTAATTCTTCGCGACCGAAGAAATGCGAAATAAATAGAGCCGCCGGAGAATTCTTCTCGCGGTTACTGAAGCACAAGTGCACGCAGCTCGAAAATGAAGTATCGATCGTGCGTGACCTGTATTGTGGTACGGTGTTGCTAATTAAATCAAATAATAAAAAGTTCAAATAGCGTTTAAAAAAACTCGGAAGGATATCTAGGCAAACTTGCAAGTACTTTAGATTTTATCAGTCTATGTCTGAAATTTTATTATGAAAAGTGTTCAAAAGAGGTTAAAATAATTTTTGAATTTTTATTTAATTGTTCAGATTATTAAAAGAAGTTTAAAAAATATTTAAAGAATATTAAAAAATTAAAGGAGACATTGTTGAATTTTTATCTTCGACATCTAAGATACATTTAAAGAGCACTTGAAAAATTAAAGCCGCGTAATTCACGGTCTGTTCTTATTTTAAATCCGTCTTAGTTATTATATTTAAGATGCTAATACGGCTGTAATGACATCTCAAGATTATGCTTAAAATGATTTTAAATAACAAGAATCGATTACGAATACCAGCTTATAACATTTTTAGATGCTTGGATTTTCAGCGGATATTTGAATATCTTCAGGTTTTTGTATCTTTGATATCTAAAATACATGTAAAGGACGTTTGAAAGATTGAAATATGATTTATAAGTTTTTTCTTACAAAATATGATCATCACTTGATCACAATGATCGCGAGATATAAAACTGTTACTTTTTCAAGGATAGGTCGCTTTACTTACTTGCAATAATCCAGGGCGGTTCATGTAACCTCCATGACTGCCATAACCGAGATTAGACAGCATTTCAGGACTAAAGCGGTTGAAAAGGCCACCCCATGCCTCGACACCGATGTAAGCCGTGTTTGCTACAAGCACTAACGTTATCACCGCACACGCCTTCATGCCGTTAGAGATGTACTGATCTTCGGCGCTCTATAATCATCCGAGAGAGAAAGGATACTCATATCGCGTTAAAATTATTGAAATTTATCAGAGAAAACTCGGCATAATCGCACATTATTGAAAAGTGAATGTTAATCTATTACGTATTATTGCGCGAATTTAATTGCCAAATGCATTATGTGTGTAATTATCTCAAAATAATTAGAAATATTATTTTTGAAAGTATTTTTTTTATGTGCGTGACATTTACAAATTTTTTATAAATTTAGTAATATAAGTATTCAGAAATTTTCAAAACATTTTGAAATCTTTTTTTTCTTAATTCATCAGAATCAGAAAGTAAATTTCACTTTTTCATTACTTAAATTTTTCACTGTTTTGAAACTGTGACTGATAATAATGTATTGAAATTACATTCGTCTAAAAGTTTCTACGTAAAACTAGATTACATTTACGATGCAGCTCGATGCAACTTACAAAGATAAGGACAAAAACAGAATATTTAAATTGCAAAACAGGATAAGAAGGAATTTGTTACCGTTTAGTTTGAAATGAATTTCGCTTGATTTTCTCTTCCTTGTATCTCTTATGAGTATATTTTATTTCCGTGTTGTTTATCCCGTGTTTTTGTTGCAAGCAGCGATCCGTAAGACGCAGTTAGCCGTTAGCATCGAACCCGTTTTACATGATGGCTTATCATATCAAATGCCGATGATGTAATGCTTCTATTATACTTTTCTTAAAGCGATCTTTTCACGGTTGCTAGTGCAATTTCATAATGCAAAAACCGATAAGAACATTCTTCATGCAAAGTCATCGATTATTATTACTTATTTTTTCTTTCGTAATTTCATATCTTTAATTTATTTCTTATGTCACACTAATTAGTAAAGTTCACTAAAGTTCACTATTAGTAAACTTTATTGCGATTCAGGGTTTTATTCTCGAAAAATATCACATATAAAATACTGGGAAAATCTATGATATACATATATTTTTATATGCGATATTCTTCGAGAATAAGCCTCTAATTTTGCATGATAATAAACTATGATAGTTAATTAAACGATTAATATTTATAAATATATTAAAATGCAATCGACTATATTCGTTTAACATGAATGTTTAAATTATAATTAATATTTATATTTACATTACAATTAATTAATATTTATATTACAATTAATGATGTGATAGGCATCTTTTTTTTCAAAGAAAATTGTTTCATATAATATGTAGTACGAGAAGATTAAATGCATTAGCATTTAATTGTTTGTAAAAGAGGGAACAATGTAATAAGTTGTGTTCATATTCTATTCATAGTCAAGGAATAATTTATGATTAGCATATGAAATGAATTGCATCAGGTCATTACTAACAATAACCTCGAATATACAATCGATAATTCGTGTTTCATCAATCTCGCTCTTATGTTTTTTCAATGAGATGAAATTTATTTGCGATATTTAGTGATATTAGTGATGTAGCTAAAATAGTAAATAGACGTTTATCACAAAATTTCAATTAATCTAAATTTATCCGATTTCTACAGCTCAAATTATCCTTTAATACATTAAAAATCCACAATCTTAAAAAAAAATATTTAAACACTGTTTTTATGAATTTTAACTTCAAATCTATAAATCAATTTATTCTATTTTAATTGTGTTTTAACACACTCTAACTATAACTACTGTATCTAGAAAAAAATATTGAGAATGTATCTGAACGTCAAGAACAAGTTTCGACAAATACAACATGTAGGATGCTCTGGTTCTAAAACATCCATGCAATGTCTACAATATCATGACACACTGAACATCAGGAACACCCTTTTTATTAACAAGCCATGAGTCACTTACGAAAAGTTCTTGCGCCCTGGCTCAGCTTGCCTGGAACGCCTTTACACCTCGGCCGGGCAGGATTAGCTACCCCTCGCTAGGTGCACACAAGCTCAACAAGTCCTCGGTGGAGTTTGCTGGAGGACTGAGTCCGTGCTGTGCTCGCTTCGGCAATCTATACTTCTACGTCGTTCCGGTTACCGTCACACGGGCGCATATACATAGTGACGCATGCGCCACCCGCTGCCGGCCCGTCTTCTTCTCTTTTTTTCGTACCACCCTATTGCGACCTACGTGACATTTTGTTCATTCAGATCTTTTGCTGCTTTGAATAAGATAGCTGGCCGAAGGAGCCTTGAACAAATAAACCACATCCGAGACTATTCATTTCCTAAGTTTGGAGTATGCAAATTTCTCTACCAATACACCTGAAGAAAATTGTTGAATCAACAACCTATTTCTGGCTGATTTGACTCGGAAGGAGCTATAGGCCAATCAGAGCAAAGAAGAAGAGGCTACTGATGTTAACAGACGATGCAGCGTCAACAATAACGTGATCGAGTGTAATAATGATACAACGAATCATTGATTTTTAATTAAAAGAAGTCGATATTTGATAAAAAATCCAGATAATATACAGCACCCTTTTTGCTACTTGTGCAAAAAAGAAAAAATCCATAGTTTTTTGCTTTGAATGCAATCTTTTTACAATCAGATTCGCGCACACGGATTAACTTTTTTCGCAAATTATAATATCACGATCCTTTGGGATACCGTTTGCGTTAGAAAACAACTTCAGAAATTACGATGTTCTGTAATATCCAGAAGAATAGCAGCGCACGTTCTACGAAAGGTCAGAGATAATAAGTAATCTCGCTCGTCACTCGTGCGAACTCGACTTTGTGGAGGGGTCCTTTGTATATTGTAGAATTTTTCTGGTTCTTAATGCCCGTTGTTATATTTATCTCAATTTGAGATTCTCAAGATGTATTCCCGACAATTATGACAAACCAGTATTCCACCTTTGCGCGCCAGGACACGTTCTCGCCGTTCATCGTGCTTACCTTGCTCACTTTAGCTCACTCCTTGTCGCACTCCTTATATTACCGCTAGTTTCGTTCTCTCTTGGTCGTATTGATCCAAGGTATCCTGATGTGCCCGCCGGGTGGTCGCTCCTGCTCCATATACTCGTTTATAAACCCCCGCATGCTCTTTCACATATACCAGATGATTGCGAAGCAAAAATCGTGATAGTCTCGTTATTGTTTAATGCTTTTAAATCTGAACTCCTTAATAAATAATAATAATCTAATTTTTCAATGAAATATCTTTAAATGATTTTTTTCTCAAAAAGCCAGTTTTTAAAAAGGTATTGAGCTAATAGTTGTAGTTCTAAAATGTAAAGTAATTTTTATTCTTATTAGAATCCTTAATGAAAATACTGATGAATAATTTTATATCATTTTGAGGAATTTAAAGAAAGTTTATTCAAATAGTTAATTTAAATTACTATTATTTTATTATGCTAGTTTTCTCATAAAAATCTTCTAAAAAGTTTTTAATTCAATTGTTATTTAAAAGAATTATGAACTATATAATCAATAGTTTTAAATTGTATAACCTTTACTCTTTAATCTTTTTTGCAACTAACGGTTGATCTTAAATTCTAATTACGATGTTATTTCCTTTTTCCTAAAAAGGGCACTCAGTGAACATTTTCACGAAGGAGGAGAACAAAACCGGTAAACGTGCGTAAATCTTGCAGTGACAGATCGCAAATACGTTTACCGTCGTCCGTCTACTATGCAACCACCTGTGTGACGAAATGCCGGAGTACGCAGGTGAATGCATACATGCGTTCTCGCGAGTGCACCGGGTCGCTTCGTGTATGTGTACGTACCATTAAATCGCATCACTTCTTTCCGCTTTGACGTTTCGCGACGTAACTTTGAACGTTACTTTGGTCTTGCGTGTCGTGAATAACAGGTCCTAGACTTCCAAGAAACTTCGTGTCCACTATGATGGAATATAAATGTATATTGTCTCGTGTCGTAATAGCACGCGCATGAATAAGCGTAGGATGGTTTTGTATGATGAATACTCGTTTAATGATCTCGATTACTTACTGAAATTTATTCTCCGCTAAGGTTAGCTGACATGCCATTTAATGGTCCTTTGAATTACCGCGCCCTTTGCTACGTAAACGAAAATACAATACGTGGACTGTTTATACGTATATTTTCGCTCGAAATTCAATTAATTCAACGCTTTAAATAATTTTATATTATTTGTCCAGAGGAATTTTGCTTTTATTATATACATAAATGATTACATATGTATTAAAATAGTAATTTTTCTATATAATTATGTTGAAGTAGAGTATTAAATAATATTTTTTCAGTCTGATTTAACGTTAATTTCTTCCTAAAATTTTTATTTTGTAATATTATTATTTATATTATTTCTTATTTAATATTTTATTAGTTTTCTCATATTTAAATATCACGAAATTATATAATATCACGAATACAGTTGACATTTGTATTCTGCGTAATATTTTAAATACAAGAAACACAATTCTACAATTGATACGTGTAATTTCGTAATTACTTATCGCGTGATTTAAAGACAACTAATATCAATTATAATGCAGTATTAATAATGATAATAGTACTTTCAAGAAGTTTGTTCTATTCTGAATAGAATAACTGTATATATTTTACGCATGGCTAAAATAATAAAGAGCGTATTCACAGATTCTAATCGGTAGCACATTTCGTTCCCCTATATAGCTGCACACTTTGCTATTATTTTCCCATTTATCACAGATGCACAGAATTAATAATCACAGCATAACGAGGTAATAAGGGGATTGCTCTAAGATTAACTTAAAGATATTTTAGAAAGATATATTTTAGAAATTAATTATAATAAAAAAACTTATTTATGAAATTTCATTTATATAATAAAAAGTGACCAAATTTTTCTAAAGCGTAAATTGTTTCGTCTTCTGGAAAATTGTAGAGAATCGCTTGCGGCGTATAACGATATTTGAATGGATTGATTGGATTTGAATTTAAATTTTGGAGATATTTTTGATTTTTACATAAAATGCAAATATCACAGAATTAATGCCGTGGGCAAATACCTTGTGGTATATACGGTTTTTAGATTTTTATCGGTGTTATGACCTTTTAGTTCAAACACGTGCCAAATGAATGAGCGCCAGAAAGATAGGAAGCACCGGAAGCAGCGACGTTATCACTGCGTTGACGTTGTTCATACGTGATGATATAAGTATATTAAAAGTTCGATCGATTTGGAGAACATTTGTCTCTATTTTTAATAAGAGTATCACCTCGAGAATTGTAGCGCGTAATATGCACGGCGATGTGACGTCAAGTTGTTGATGTCTTTTATGATATTTCCGTGCGTGGAGTGATGCGTTGGTGGTGAATAAATAACCGCACATGTTATGTTATCGTATAAAAATGTATTTAATAAATAACATCTAACAATGAAATAAAATAAGGCTTGCAGCTCGTCTTTATGCACTTATGTATGTATTACAGAGCTGGCGCGAATATTCACGGAACAGGCAGAGATATAAAATATGGGGAAGGATGTTGCGCAGTTTTTGAAATTCACTCGTGTCGTACACATGGTAGTCCAAAATTCGCTCACGTGTCTTTGATGATGAAATTGTTACTGATATGATTTGAAATATCATTAATTTGCGATAAATTTTCTCTTAATTGAACTGTTTAGGAGTTAACAATTTCTATAAAGATATAAATTTGAACAATTATAAATTAAATGATGAATAACTTCTAAGTTAAAAATTATTTTTATTAATAAGATATTTTTGTTAAAGATTTTTGTTAAAGAAAAGTCAGTTTCAAATTAGGAAGTCACTATATAGAGCATTGACGTAAATCGTGAATTATTTGTATCTGTTTCTTCGATCGTGGAAGGATGTAAAGGAAGCGATAGGAATCGGTCATTTCAAGAGTGATAACGATTTAAAACTTCCGATATTCTCTCTGAACTTACTTCAATATTGACTCTGCAAATACGTATACGCATGCGCATAAGGATGAGTTTAAACATTGATATGCATAAATGCAACATCGGGCACTGGTTGTGCGCCGAGAAGTAGTAATTTACCGCAGACAATTCCGTAGAATTCTATTTCCGTACGAATTTAAATAACTTGAGACTCAGGTTGACTTGTTTCTTCATTCTTCTCCTTTTCTTTATCTCTTTTTTTTTCTTTTCTCTCTCTCTCTCTCTCTCTATATATATATATATACATATATATATATATATATCTTTCTTTCTCTGCATTTCTCTGCTACAATAAAATTTACTCAGCACAAGCTTATGCAAGTGTCATTCCCGTTGCACTAATGGAAAATATGAAATAACGGATGCATAAGAGAATAAGACGTCTCGTTATTATTCAGAAATCGATACAGCCTTCTGACATTCAAGTTTAGTTACATCTGCGGTTGTGTTACTTAATTGAGTTCTAAGTACGTTCTAAGGGAAATAAATTAGGCTTCCTTTGTACATTTATACAGAATGGCATTCGGTGCCGATCGCGCAATTACGCGAGAATGACGATTGTGACCCAGCTTCTCAGACTCCGGTGATACTGTGCAACCAAGGCTTGTAATAAGTCGTCCTCATGTACACACCCGGTAGATACGGAGCCGCACATTTAATACCGTGAGACACGGTCCCGACTAAGAACCATCTGCCGTCAGACCGTTCCATCACTAGCGGGCCACCACTGTCACCCTGAAGAAAATCATTACCGTTGTCTATAATTGTTTATGCAAGACCTATTTTCGGTATTAATCTCGCAGAATGCAATTATTTACCGCAGCATTGACAAACAAGTTAAAAGGATTAATCGCCAAAATATTGAAGAATATTATTAAAATAAAATAAAAAAATATTCCACAATAAAATAATGATAAAAACAATTAAAATTCAAAATAAAAAGTCAATATTATTAAGAATATTGACATAAATTTTCTACGTGTGATCAAGGTTAATTGCGCGTTAGCGATTAGGATTAAAAAGTAGTGCAGATGGTGGCTGATAATAAATGCATTTGATATTTCTCTCTAGAATGAAAAATAAGACCTGTACAATAGAAGATCAAATAGATTGTGTATAGTAATATTGAAGCTTATGTAGATTATGTATAGTTATACTGAAGCTTCGCACGTGCAGCCAACAAAGTAATCACATTATTTGCCATAAGATCAAAGAGGTACCGCTAACAGCTGGAACAGTTAATAAAGCTAATGGAATAGAGTAGGGAGCAACTCATCCGATTACCTCACAAGAATCCTTCTGGCCATTAGCGTATCCAGCGCAGAGGAAGCTATCCAAAATCAATTTTACGTGATCGGCAGTTTGGAACATCTCCTGACAAACTGAGTTCTCCATTATGGGCACTTGGACCTCCTGCAGCACCGACGGCACGCCACCATCTATCGAATGTAGCGTTACCGTTAGTAAAACCTTGACGGCGAGATGACACGCGAAAAGAAAGTCACGATAGAACCGCGGACAGAATTCGGGCGCGTAGGAGGCTATACGAGAGTCATCGTGAAAGTTGTTACTCTGCTCTCGTCACGGTAACCTGTTCCATTTTGTACTTTCTAGTCTTACGGGAAATTTACCGCATGAGTCGTGTACACAAAGGCGTTCGCAATTTACAAATTGGGTGAACGAAAATCGATACTCACTGTATTTAAGTCGGCCCCAGCCTGTGACCGTCGCCATTCGGCCAGTGAAGTCGATGCCGTCTTCTGGCATACAAATCGGTACGATGTGTTCGTCAAACTGCACCGGTGACTCGAGCTCCAAAAGCGCCACATCATTCTCGAATGTCGCTGGATCGTAACCGCGGTTCACGATGACACGGCGTACATTTTTCGTAACGCTGCGCTTTGGTTCCAACTCGCCCGAAATATCATATTCGCCAAACACCGCGACCAAAGAAGCCAGAAAGCTAATAACAATAAAATAATGCTATATTTGTATTTTTCCAATTGTTATTAGTTATGCAAAGCATCTCGTTATTTAACTGAATGTTGCTCGGTTAAGAAATCGATAAAAATTAAAATTATTAAATTTTCATATTTTTTACAAAACAAAATAATAATGGAAATATATATATATATATATATATATATATATATATAAAGTTAATATGGTATAGTTATATAGACATAAATATTTGTGTTAATTACTCATTTTCGATGAAATTTAAAATAAATTTGTATAACGTACCCTGGTTGACAATGGGCCGCTGTTATCACATATTTATCAGTGATAAGTACACCTCCGCATTTATTCTTCGTGAACAAGCCGAGCCAGGTCGCCTCGCGAACCAAAACTTGCCATGGCCACTCTCCGAAATCTGCGCCTTTTCCGCCGACTACTTTTCCTGATCTTTTTGAGACCAGAGGTCTTACGCCGCATTCTGTTATCGCAATTAATCATTATGGTGACCGTAATAACAGTCGTGATAATTGCGATTAAAAATATACATTTTTATAAAGGATTTAAAACAGAGTAATATAAGGTTTAGTGAAAAAGTAGAAAAGAAACGAGATTCCGATTTAGATGTTCGGATCTTTTATTTGTAGAATTTTTTACAAAAACTTTGCGAACTTGTCGACTGCTCACTTACGAGTCCTAAAGTCGGCTACGTTCTGCTGGATGACATTCGTTTCTGCAATGCTGCTTGCAGTCGTGTGCAGATTATATTCTTCTTCTAGAGGAATTGTCTCCGTACTGCTGGACGATGCAGTCGTGGGTTTCCTGGTCGGTCTTGTCGGACGCCTCGTTATTACTTGGGGCCTTTTTGTTGTGACATTCTGCGATGTGTTTGGTTTAGGTTTCGGAGTAGTCGCTTTAGTAGGACGCGTTGGCTTCTCGGACGACGATGGTTTCTGAGTTGGACGAGTAGGCCTCTTAGTGGTCGCGGATGGCCTCTTCGTCGTTGTCGACGATGAGGACGACGCCGGTCTAGTTGTGGGCTTTCGCGTAGGTCTTTTTGTCGTAGTGCTTCCAGTTGGTGGTCTTTTCGTTACAGTAGAAGGTGTTGTTGAATTCTCTACGGTGCCATTTCGAGTGTAGACTATGTCTTTTAGATTCTAAAAAGGCGATCAGAAAAGAAGAACGAATTACACAAGTATTCTGTGTTAAAAACAAAGGTTCGTATTCAGTATTTAGAAATATTTAGAATGCTCATAACAATATTGAAAGCACTATAGTTCACATTGCATATAGAATTTCAGAAATAACGCATTTATTGATAAAAGTGCGTCCTGAATACGGATCGAGATATTTATTATTAATCCTTCAGACCTGATTGGATCATATTAAAAAAAAATTCTTTTTTTTTTTTTTAATTTAATTCAAGGGCACTTTAATATAATTAATATTAAGCAATTTTTCAAAAATTTAAAAGATTAAAACAATGTAGTAATATATATTAAATGAGTTAAAAATGAACAAAGAATAATGCTTTAATTAAAAATAAGTTTAATATGTCAGTTTAACATGAACAATATATGTGAGACAACTTTTAACTTTATACTAATGTTTGAATTTATCTTGTCGCTTTCATGTTGTTCGAGCAAAATTAACTCATAAAGTGTATAAAATTTTTAGAAGCAAGAGAGAATAAAGAATTCAAAAGCAACAAGCTTTCAAGCTTTTTTAGTTTATAAGTATAAAAATAATGAGACATTAATGTAAACTATGTTTATCTACTCGCAGCGCTCAAAGCGCTGAACATTAAACTATAGTTTAATCGCGTAAAAAACTCAAAGTAATCTAAAACTTTGTTAAATAACACAGGAGCATAAAACTCTCTCTGGTAAAAACAAATTATCTTGTTACCTCAAAAGTACCCTGCAGCGACTCGACGAGCTTGACAACGAAAGCGTCAACTTTATTTGTCAGCACATCGTCCTCGACGAACGTGGGCGTCGGAATATCGTGCTCGCTGATGAGTTCGATATCCGGATACCCGGTGTTATTGTATGCCTCAACAATTGTCGGCTTCTCCTGCTGCGAGATCGGCATGGAGATGTTAAGATTCGGATTCCGCACTGGTGGGAAATTGATGAGATCGTCTGGTGCCGCAGTCTCATCATCGCAAGGTGCAGCGGTGGTGCTGGTAGCCTTGTTTACGGTATCTTTGAATATAATATTATTAACTGGCGTCAAATTATTGTTTGACCAATTGACGCTGGACGTCGATGGCTTTAGATTGAACGTTGGTTTGCTCGACCACGAAGAGACCGTGGTCCAAATCACAGGCTTTTTCGTGCTCGGTCGAGTCTTTGTGCTTGCATTTTCCTCGATCGCCTCGGTGTTAACATCAATTGTTGGTTTCGCGCTGGTGCCATCCTTCAGATTGACACTGATATAGCTAGTAGAGACCACGTTGTTGTTAGCGACGTTGGAAATTACGGTGCTGATGTTGTGAGTTATGGTAGTGGACACGCTGGGTTTCTTGGTGATTAGAGTGATGGGTCTAACAGGAGTAGTTTTAGTCGAAATTGAAGTGGGCGACTTAGTAGTTGTGCCCGAAGGCTTCCTCGTGACGGGTTTCTGAGTAGTTTGCGTGGTAAAGCTCGTTCCAAGCGGGCCGAGAACTATCACGGTCGGCGCTGGAGGGTTCGTCGTAGGTCGGTTGCTGATAAAACTGCCGCTGGAAGCGCCGGAGTACGTTTGCGTGGATGGTCGTGAGCCACTCGATGTCTGATGATGCGACGTGTAAGTCATCTCGGTAGGTACGAGCTCGTAGTTGTAGTACGCCGACGAAGGTTTAGACTGTGTGAAACCAGGTTTGTAATAACTGTACGGGAAAGTCGAGGACGCGGGCGTTGTAGGTCGATAATTTGCAGAACTGACTTTGACATGATGGATAGGTTTTGAGGTCTCGTCAATACTCACCCAGGCATGAACCGGCGAGGAATTAGGAACCGGAAGAGTTACTGATACGTCTGCATTCGGTATGGTGTCATTCAGAATGGAGATTATGTGATTAATGGCGATTTCCTCTTTGTCGTAAACAACATCATCCTTCTTCTTGTTGCCCGATGGCAAATCGTATATAATGGTGGGTACCTTCACCAAGTCGTCTTTGATGCTGGAGGAGGTCATTGGCGTAGTAGTTTCAATTTTTATTGAATTCGTCATCATTTTTGTAGTCATTTTCTTCTCGAATGTGTTTGCCAGCAGTGTGCTAGATAGATTATTCGTGAGCTTTTGCACGTTGGTGTACATCTGAGTCACCACGGGCACATTCATTATTATAGATGTCAATTTGGAAGCTTGCGACGTCAACTCTGGCATGGAAGATTCAGTCTGCTCTGAAAATTTTATCCACATATTTCCATCTTGTGTGATTTTATCGATCGGCATTTCAGTGGGGGAGGGTCGGAAAATCTCATCCGGATTATTGATCTCCTCGAGCATTGTACCGTTCTCATTCAACAATATCGTCTCTGGATCGCTATGGTTATTCTGGCTTAGTCCGTGCGAGAACAACGCCGGAAGCTGATCGACTGGATCTACTATTTGCAAAATTTGATCGGGACTCAGCAACGTAGTGATTGGTTTTTCCCTTTGTGGATCTTGATGATTCTGAATATCATTATTAGAATCTGAATGCATCAATAATTCTGGCAATCTTAGATCATCGATAATGTCCTGCTGACCCAAAAGAGCTGGGAAGCCCTCGGCCAATTGATTTATGTTTGTCTGTTGGGGAAATTGAATTTTTTCGGCGTTGTTTGATAACGATAGCATCGGTGAAGAATCTTGATTCGAACTAGAGATCTTCGTGTACATCGTTTCGCCGTCACTAGAGACATTTGGCTTATCAATCTTCGTGATCTTGTCGGGTACGTGGTCGATCTGTTCTAAATTGATAAACTCCTCGGTGCTGGGCAGATTATCGTTGCTATTCATCGAGCTCTTCGGTGGTAATTGGCAGCACGCACCGAAAAGGAAGCCGTCCATGCAGGCACCGACGACCTCACCGTTACGCCGTGTGCATTCATAATTAAACATGCATATCGGTGGCTCGCTCGACTTAATGCGCGACGGCAATGACGGCCGGCACACCTTCGGCACTATCGTGTAGCCACCGAACAGCTTTCTACCTGAAAGATAATTATAATAAAAGATCAATCCTATAAGGTTCACGACTTTTCTCTTTATTTTGTGCAAAAAGTTAATTTGAGATAGAATCGAAAAATAGCGTATTTCATATAAAGAGAAGCCTATGCGATGTTTTTTTATAAAAGATCCTGCACTAATCACATAGAGAATTGGTCCCAATTGATCAGTAAACGTGTGTGTGAGTTAGTTTTCAACATATAATGTTTTATAATGTGATGAATAAGAATGTCATAAATACAAAATTCAATAATGAATAGTTTTTGAGTTAGGATGAATAAAAGGTGTCAAATTGTGCTCACATAGTATTCTTTTGATATACCATTTGATATAGCTCAAAAATTATTCACTTTAAAAAAATATCGATTTAATACATGCGGTGTCTACCCATACAGTTCTCATCGTGTTAGTTCATATTAACACCAACATGGTATGGATTTAAAACCTTATTATTTATATCAACACCATTATGATATGGATTTAAAACCACATTATGTTGATATTAATATTAATACTAATACAGTGAGAATTACGGACACCGATAGATGTAAAATCCACATAAATATTTTTTAGAGTGCATCAGTTTTGTATCTATGATATCTTTTATTCACACATATTATTATATATGTGGAAATTAAGTCATTTCATTAAGATCCAATTTTCCATATAATTAACGTGGGGTCTTTTGGTCGTTTATTTTACGTGTATATCATAAGGTATTAGTTTAGAGAACTTTCGCAATTTCTGAAGAAAAAAAATCGGTAAAAGTTTATTTTCGTAAAATAAATTATCGTAGCATGTTGCGAAGAGGCATCCAAAGTTCGCTCCGGTTGGTATTTGGGTTGCGGAAGAGTACCGCGTTCACGTAGCTCGAGATACTGCCCCAAATTTCGGTTTACCCTTAAAGAGAAATCGAATATCGAATCGAGGATTTATTGGTTGCGATACGTAACCCGTGGTAGAGACGTTAAATAACCGTTTTTGCGTGGGCCAAAATGTATGGACATCGTTTATCTTTGCAATGTTTCCATTTTAGTCACTGATGTTGCAATAGAATGAACGAAGCAAGAAGAGTATAAATATAGATATCGCGTAGATATCGATTCATTTAAGAATCTCGGGAACGAGAGGAAGGTTATTTCTTCAAAAAGTTATCCTCGCTCTTTCGTTTAATTCCCATCTCATAGATTTGACGATAACATCTTTCCTGTTTCTCTTGCTTATTTCTCTCGAGCACGCGAGAGAAAATATGAATCAGCATCAATATTGAATTAATATCGGGATATACGGCGAGAAAACGTCGGTTACGAGACGCACGCCCGTTTTGCGCGTGTGTTGTGTTCGCACATACGCGGCTATATCTTTTTCCGGTTATGCTTAGCTGACCAAAGCATAGACGAGCAGGCATGTAGGCTCTGCTGCACGTGCCTTCTATGCGCTTGCACACTGCCGATATATGATGACCTACTCCGCGATCCGTCTGGATACTCGCGGTTGGCGTTCCAGATTTTTGCTATGCGTGGACTCTCGCGTCTTGCCGATCTATCTCATATTTATCAGTTTTGGTATACTGCATTCGCTCGTTTCCAAATATAACACATACCCGAAGAACACAAACGCCTAAAACTCGCCATAAAATTGTCTGAAATGTTCTACATTTCTCGAATGTCTTCTAAACACCTTTCGTCTTTCGGATTTTTTTATATATCACAAGATAAAAATATTACAAGATATAAAATAAATATCAATTGCGATAAATGTAAAGTAATAAAAAATATTTATCAAATAACAATATGGAATAAAAATTTGCGCGATAAATTTTTTTTATTTATGATGTTAGAACAATATATATATATATATATATAATGTATGATAACAATATCAAGTTATGATAGAAAGTTTAAGTTCTCAACTGATTAGGAACTTGAAGAATTAAATTCATCGTTTTTATATCCCCGCTCTTTGTTACGTAAATATGTTCTCGCGCAAAATTTACATATTTTTTGCGACGTCCGTCGTGGGCTGTACAACTTTCTTTTCTACGCGACGCGGAAAATAGAAGAGGGCAATTTGCAATTTAGATTAGCCGCGGGATTGTGCATAGTGTTGTGAAAAATGGATTGACTACGTGAACCGTAGGAGCGCGGTGCCCATTCTGGAGCATGTAAGGCATGCTAGTTAATAGACAATATGTATGAAAGCATAAAGTGCATACACCTTAATTAATCATTGTAAGACATGTGACGCAATACAAGCATTAAACGTTCATTGGTTGTATTAAATACTCATGATGATCTAAAAGCTTTGTAGCAAACTTCGTTAATTATTTACGTAAATTAAATCGAACGTTACTGCCTGAGCCTTTTTTATATATACTGTTTCGTGTACTGATATTTATCTGATGGATTATATAGATTATATCTTACATCTTAGATTATATGTCTTTTACACAATGAAAATAATTACCAAGCAGTTAATGGTTTATTGATCTCAATCTATAACCGATCTCGAGAAAATGAGCACTTTAGAAAATACTTATATTAATGTGTTAAACACATATCGCGATAAAGATGATGATGCACAATTTCCTGCGAGATGTGTTTTTTCATTTATTTTATCATACTGCAACGATAAAATATATGTTGGGGACAAAATATGTTGGGCACAAATAGCAGTAATAATTAACCCGTATTATGGTTAAACTTTTTGCTCCTGTATGTATTTCCTACGCGTATTGTCGTGTCGACAGGATGCAATGTGCATTTGGAAACAGATAGGACGAAAGCAGCTAAAAATATGGGTATTATTAAAGCAGATATATAAGTTGATTCTATTAAAAAGATTCATTTCACTCTACATTTTGTATCAATCTACATTTTCTATTATATTTCTGTCACATTTGTGTTATATATTTTTTTCAATTAATATGATATTTTTATTATTGCCCTGAAATCTGACAGTAATAATCAATAATTGATAAAATATAAGCTCCGTTAAGCGTTACAAATAAATAAATAGACTCTTATTATTATTATTACTGTCTCCGTGTTTAAAAATATTATGCATTTATCATTCAAAAATTTAAATAAATCTTTATTTTAATTTTCGCATTAAATCTATCATTCTTTATAATTGATAACTTGGTTTTGTTTTTACAAGTTTCTTATTTGCGCGTCATATAATCATGCAGGCACTCGATAAAAAAATGTTCACCGTTTTATAGATCCCATACAAATTGATATAATAAATAAATCGAAAGAGAATTCTCAACGAGAAGAAATTTCACGCGCTGCGAGAAATGTCATAAAGTATTATAGAGCTGTAAATGCCATCGCGAGTGTCGCGCGAGCCACAAAGTCTCTTGACACAAATCAACGTGCGAAAGTAGAGAAAGGTAAATTTCTGATATATAGGGCAAAGTCATCGTTAATAAATATTTAAATATAATAGTTACATGTTTGATAAACAGCCAGCTTGTAAGAATAATTTCGAGAGAGAGCGTCTTTCGGATTCACGACGTTGATAACTTGACATGTTCGATAGATGACATTTGAAAATTCGCCGTCAATAAACAAGAGTGTCCTAGAATTGTCGTCTGTTTAACTGTGTTTAATGAGAAGCTTGAAGTCAATCTTCTTCTCGCAGTAGATTCTCATCGTATAGAATCATAATTTATCGTTACACTTTAATTTCCAATGTTAAATATTATTTTTATTAATTGAAATTTGTGTTTAATTTTTATTTAAATTGATTCAATTATACATTAATTAAAACCAACTGTTACTTGTTTATATCAATCTCACGTCATATTTTAATTAATACAATTGAATTAATTTTCTTCAATTGAAGTTCCCCAAATCGCTTGTTATATGTCACATTAAATAATCACGTTTAATGATTCAATATCACTGTCGTTAAAATGACCGTTCACGTTGTGAAGTTTATTCTCCATAAACACGTCAATAACATTTATAATTGAGTGAATATAGAATATATTATATATCTGGAACGATATTGCTCCGACAACATGCGCCACTTTCATCTCGAGTACCGCGTAAATATCTTAAAAATTTTATGTGTTTCACAAACTCATAAACGAAACGTCTCTCTTGTGATTTTTAAAGGACCCGCGTGTAAATAGAATACAATGTCAATATTTGCCGTGCCAAAAATTCGTAAAAACGCGATGAGTTAAAACGTGAAACACTGACGCGCGGCTTTTCTCCGACGACCCTTGACCTTCCTCTCATGCTCGCCGGAAGGGACCGAAAGCGGCGTACGTGAGACATCGATATTCGCGCAGCTCGGCAGATAATCGAATTTCACCTCGTCTGTATTATACGCTCAACGCGCGACCGGAATAAATGGCATATGGCGAAAAGCTTCGTTCTCGGCTCCACCTCTCTGTTGTTGATTTTGCTCAAAGAAAGACGGAAAGTAGAATTTGGTGTCAGTAATGACCGCCGACTTTAACATATCATTTTGTATGAGCCAATGGACAGTGGTATGCATGTTAACGAGAATGCATATGCGAGAATAATTTGTAAAAGTAGAAATCCAAGTTTTGCCTCATTTTCACGTTACTCACGTATATTACCTTCTAATGATAAATAAAAATAACTTATTATGCGGAAAAAGATGTGTTTGAAAAATTATGTAAATTATATGGGTTATTTTTTTTGTGTTAAACAAGTTTCTAATTTCGAATTCTTTAAATACATATGTGGAATAGAGAGAGAGAGAGAGAGAGAGAGAGAGAGAGAGGAAAAGATATACGTTAATAAAATATTTGGTCCTATTGAATTAGATATATGAAATGTAGATGGTATTAATTACCTTCATTTTGAGGCGTCCAGGAGTGAGAAGAGACACATGTCAGAGTAAGAAAGATGAACAGCAGACAGACACCTTTCTCAACAACCATCTGTAATGAAAAAGTATTTTAAGAAAATCTAGATACTTATTGAGAAAAGACATTTATCTTGAAAGATTTATATTAGTTGTATATTAAAATTTTAAGGAAATTTAAAATTAAAACGTTCTTATCAAACTTAAAGGTAGTTCTGCTTTAAGTCAACGTTAATTTATTTATAAAGGCTCTTGGCACCAGCTCAACGACGATCTTAAAGCACCCTTTAGTTTTAAAGACCTGACTTTGAGACATAAAATATGACGTAAAAGATATATAGAGCATTATATTCATATAGCACTTATATTCGCAAGAAAAAGCGGATAAGTTACAATTTTCTTTCTGCGAGATACAAACTTACTTATCCTATCCATTAAACGCGCATTACGTTTCAGCCAGAAAATTTCTCCATTCTCATAATGACATAAATGTATTCAAGTACAAAATAAGTGAGAGATAGCGTTCACAGAAGATATTTAGTTGATCAATTATATTCTCTCTTTTCAAGTGAATAATTTACGAAGAGATAACATCTGTATTGATTGACACATTGAAAAGAGATCTGTTTTTTAAGTTCATCTTCAGCATAATTGTTCAGCAGCCATAATTTTTCAGAGCTAATTATCAGATCTACATATTGGCACGTGTTTTTGTCCCTCATAACGGTACAAAAATATCAGCACGTCTCTCACACGTATGCCAGAAAAACTGAGAGTCGTAAGATGATTCCCATGGCGTATTCTCTCAATTAATTTTATTTTACAAAATACTAACAGTTAATTTTACAACAATTTATATGCACTAACGAACATTTATTATTTAAAATTCAACTATGTATAGTAATTTAATTCCAAAAATTAATTAAAAAGTTGAATGAGATATGACATAAATAACGTAAATAATTATCATTCATATAAAATGGATATTGATTACGATATTAAAACCGAAGATAATGAAGCGTATAATATTACACCAAATGGATCGTAAATTATCATATTAAATTTATTTTAATTATAACGAATACATATTTGGAAATAAATATCTCATATTTATCTCTTCGCATATTCGAAACAATTTTATCGAAAAATATTTTTATCGTATGTTAAAATGTGGTTTATGCTCAATTTATATAGCGTATCATTTCAAATTACAGTTATTCATTAATGAACGAGTGAATCCAATGACTGATAATGTAATGCTTATAATGGATGAATATATGAAGGGTTAACCAATATTTCACAAACATGGATCAATGCTCCTATATCACGTAGGTGTGTGCTTGCACACACAAAAAAAACGCAGGTAAACGTGAGAGAGTATATGTAGCTCTATTAATAACTTTTGCAAGAAGCAAAAGGTCAAAAAAGGTTTACGGACGCCATTATAATTTATAAAAATATAAATTTGTATCTAATTTAATCTAATATACGATAACGATAAAAATAGAATTAATTGAGATCAAGACAAATCGTACTGTTAAAATTTTAAGCGAAACACGAAGCGCATTTTTACTCGCTTTCTCACTTTTGTCAAGTTCATATTCAAAGATTTTTGAAATTCCACGAATACAGTATTCGCACACGTTTCACACGTGTGAATCGTCAAAATGTATGAAGAGCAAACATCGCCTTGGACCTATGTGTTTCTTCCTTGTTGGAGAAGTTCACGCTCACAAGCAAACACGAGCGCGCGCGTATGTTCGGAATCCCGTTACAGTCAGTCACATAAGCCCGATGATACGTTAGCTGTGGACGAGACGAAGGAACGGGAACGAGATATCGGAGGAACCTGAAGGTAAAGTCGCTGGAGATCTTCGGCGATAGAGTAGAAGCCTTGATGAGCGAGACGAGGAGAAGAAATGGAGAGACGATGAGAAGCAAAGATACGAGAATGAGCGTCGGGCAAGCCGTTGCTCGCTTTAACACAGGTTCATCAAGACACTGGTGACCCAGTTTACCAATTCACCGACATTCTGTCCCATTCCCACCGTGGCCTTGCTAACCCATTACAAAGTTCGTCTTCCAACGTGTTATACGAGATTACCGTCATTCATTTAAGTCAGTGTCAGCGAAAATACACGTATCTGTGAGTTTTAAGATACTGCTATCTGACTTTTGGAGTTCTAATTTTTTAAATTTCGTATACAATGCTGGAAGTTTCCACCAACTTTATTGTATAGTTTAGATAAAAAATCTTTACAAAAGAGTAAGATTTAATATAAAAGTACTTAATGTATTCTAGTATTTGAAATATTCGTATTCATAAATTGATTATAAATTTTATTAACTTATAATATAAATTGAAAAATAGATCGACAAGAATTATCATAAAATTATATGTTGGAGGAAACTTTCGACAGCTGTATATCTCACTGTATATCTCAAATTTAAAAAATTGAAAATTTAATGGATCGATGAGATGCAGCAGCATTAAAACTGAGTTTTATATTAGGTAAGCTTCGTAAAGTTAAATTGTAACAAAGGAGTAATTTAGGTACATAACGATTGGCTTGTCAAATGATAGTTTCGACATAAGTTATAATAATGTTTTTGTCTATTTATGGTCCGTTCGTGCCGCTCTGATTTTTAATGCGATCCGTTAAAGTGAACTGTTGTTCCACACAGACACGTGAGTTGATATGACTATATTAATACTCTCACCTGTTAACCTAAAAACTACGGAACATCCGGTCGATTATATGATGTTGATTAAATGTACCACAATTATGCTAATTTCATTAAATATTGGATGATTATACTAATTACATAAAATGTATTTGAATTATATGTATGCATACATACATATATATGGTATATAATGTGACTCGCATTTATATTATAAATTATGCCGTTTGATCCGTAAAATATAATACATATTTAAAAAATAAATATGTGGAAACAAATTAATCAAATTAAAAAATATTTCACGAAATGTTTTATGACGATGTTTTCATTAAAAGGAGAGAAAACTTATGATAGATGATAAAAGATAACATAAGTAAAATAATAATAAAAATCAAATAATAATTCAAAAGAAAAATAATAATGAATATATATTTTATTTACTTTTGCATATGTAATAAGAACTTTTACAATGCAAGAAGACGAGATTGTAGATTATAAATACGTAATGTTTAACTTGTATATTAACATAATCCATAATTATGAAACATTCTCTATTTAAAGTTAAGCGTAAGGTTAAACATACACTTCATTATGCACGGCTACCTTGATTCAGGGTCGATTGAATTATGATAATGTCGGTATATCGCGTAATAGTTGCACAAGGCTTATATCGTGAGAATGTTACATCGTTATATGCTGTTAACACACAAGTGCGAGCCTTTCGTACGCCCTACGTACGGCCGTGAATACGCGGAAGTCACTTTCGTTGCAGGTGTTTCGTTTTCGCGTAACATTTTCCGGTCGTTGTCAGTGATTATATCAATCAACTCGAGAATTCAACGCACTTACTTCAAGTAGCATCCTCCACTTTACTTTTTTACACCCCCTTTTTTATGCTGTAAAATATGCACGCATAATAAGTAGCAAAAAAATCAAACTTATGTTGCAAAGCAAAATGAGAAAGTTAAAAGACAAAAAAAACAAGAGATATTAAGATAATAAACAATAATTTAACGTTCAATAATTATAATAATTATAATAAATTGTTTCAACTACACAGAATCTTTATTCAGAATCTTTTAAACGAAATTTTATTCTTTCAATATTTATTCTTGCACTCTAATTTTTAAGTTTTTTAAAACTGATTTGCTTAACTGATGAGGACTCTATGTAGTTGAAATGTTTTATTATTTTTGACAATTTATTGGACATTAAATTATGATTTTTATTATCTTTAGCATCTCTTATTTTTCACTCGGTTCTTTTTACTTATTTATACGTAACTTTCTTACTTATACGTGCATCTATATATGATATATATTTTTATTATTTACATCAAATTATATACATCAAATTTCTCATCCATGTCATTTCGCGCTTTCGTTGCTACGTTTATTGATCGTTGACAGCACAAAACTGCGACGTTACATTCCCGCAGACATTACTTTCCGGGCTATCTGCCGCAGTGATCAATGGTAAACGAGCTCTCTCTCTCTCTCTCTCTCTCTCTCTCTCTCTCTCGACGTGCTTTACTGCCGGCAGAGAAGGTATACAAGAGAATTCTCCCGGTGAATCGGAAAAAAAATGTTTGCGGGAAAACGGCGAGATCCCACGTTTGCACGCTCGTCACACAGAGGATCCTTGCCGAGAGGATCCTCTGCCAACCTCGACCTCCGGCAAGGCGCGAATCATCAGAATTGAAAATTCTTCCGCGTTCATTGGCCGTTCGTCACTGAAGTATCGTGAATGCAAGTGCGTATGGTACAATGCACATACGTACGCGTAGATATACACATGTACAGAACCTCGGAGAAAGCTTAGTTTCGATGTGATTGGATCTTGATTATTGGATCTGGGTGACCCGATTGCCTCAACGGGGGCTTCCTCGTCCTCGACAACCTGTCGTGTACCATCAACGATTGATGCTACTATTAACGATCACATCATGTGCGTGGGTGATTGATGACGCCGAAATGCCATTACAGCATTAATTTAACGCTGAAAGTTACGACAGAGACAATTGATGACATTTGACCTTTATTTCTAATTTCATTCTCATTATAACTTTGTTAATATAACTGGAGATCTGTTTAGTACCGTTAGAGTTTTTCAAATTTTTGTCTTGCTAAAGTAATTTTACGAATGAAAGAAGATTCTTTTTTCTCATGAATTAAAGAAAGATTCTCTTCACACTCAGCCTCGTTTCCGCGATTCGCTTTTCACGGATAAGCGCGATTTGAATTAATTCAACAGGTCGGAACGTCTTTGGCCTCCATTTTCTCTAAGTGAGTGCAAGCATGAGCGTCAATTATCGAGACGACGGTGATTAGCGAAATAATCTGAGAAAGTAGGGAACTCGTGCCATTCGAATGGAACACAGAAGTCCGCGAAGTGACCACGCGAAACTAGACCTAGGACGAAGATGCAGACGGCCGCTGCTTTCACTCGATCGCATCGTTTAAAACATTTCGAGCGCGATCATTCGTGCAAAACCGATCGATTCTTCTTGCGCTCGTTTCAACACGGAAGACTCAATGTCCCATCGCCTTGTATGAAGCATCGAAAGTGATAGCCGCAGTATTGTACGTTAATGTGGCAATGATGATACGAAAAGCTGCGTAACCATTTGCGGTTTATCAGAGCGATTTTGTCAGAAAGAGACTTTTTCGATGAAAGCGGAAATCCTGTTTTTAATCAATTTTTTACATACTTAAATTTTAATCGGTAACGGTTTTACAGGTTGAGATTAATTTATCTATTTATAATTTAATTTATGGATATAATTTTCTTTTTACGTTTCATAATTTTCTAAGCATAATTTTATAAATATAACACTTTTTAATCGGTTTATGTGTATTAATTATACGTTAATCACGATTTATATATTAATTTTTATGTTAGTTAAGATTATAGAGATTATTTTATTAAAATCAAAGAGTTTTCATTTAGATAATTTATTTACGTTAAAGCTACGAAGAGATGTCGATAGATATTCAAGTAAGGAAAACGTGATTCGTATATTTAAAAAATCAACGGGTTAATTTAATTCTTTTCACGTGAAAAATCCGCATTAGCGGTGAATTTCTGTTTGCATGTGAATTAACTTTAAAAGGCGCCATGTGTTACAAATGCAAATCTTTTTTTTTTACGGATTAACCGGTTAAAGGCGTAGAAGCGTTAAATGTGCGAATGAGTCAACGAACTGTCGAAGCCTCCGACAACCGTTACGACCCGCCACCACATACCTGGCTCAAATACACATTGGACGTGTACGTACATAAAAGATGTACGCGATAGACATTGCTTGGGGTCAACATAGGAGATCTTTTATCCGTTCAAAGAGTATCTTGTTAGATATATATATGAGAAAATTATAGATCCTTTAAAACTGAGAATACACACCTCAATCGATTTATTAGTTTCCTAAAACTAATAAATCTTGATTTGTCTTCTTAAGCTACTCGCATGGACTTCTTCGTTGAACTAAGAGTCAACTCAAATATAAGAAATATAACAGTATATATTATATACACAGTATATATAATATGTAAAGAAGGACAAAAGTTTAAAAAAACATGTAAACTGGCAAACAAGTAGGAAGGTTAGTCAGGCAGAAAAACGCTAACGATCTTTATTTGATTTTTATGACAACTTGATAATGTTTACCGAATATAACTGTGTTTACGGCGGACGCTTAAGATTCACTAATCTTATGCGTGACCGTTGCACGCATGAAACTGGTAACGTAAAACTGGAAGCGTAATTCGCGCGATGCTGACTTCTCGTGATTCAGGTGTGCGCACTTCACGGTTACTGCATCACGTCTTGTCTACCGGCGAACGAGGGCAGGTCCGAGCTGCAAGCCAGGTCGCCGATACCTGTTACTTGCGTCATCGATTTGTGTGTCGCAGATCTTCCTGGTAACTTTCGGCGTCTAGCTCGAGCAGACGCATCGTGTCGAGCACGCTTAATGACGCGTGGACGAAGAATGTACGGAGAGAAAAAAGTTACAGAATGAAAGATCGAAATACCCTTTCATAAATGCGATGCAAATGGTCTTCTGTTTGCGTTTTCGGAATGTATGTTGTTTTAATGCCGAGAACATGGCTTTCTCCGATGGGAATCAAATTATTATCCGATCTTGTTTTAGTAAACGGTTTGAGCTTCGATATTGATTAAATTTCATGCCGATTATCTCGCGTTAAATTTGCTTTTGTGAGAACAAATTTAATATGAATTACGTTTTTATATATGTATACATATCATTTCCCTAAATATTAATTAATACACACGATGATTTTTCGGTTCTTTATTACACTCAATGGATTATTCGTGTCCTGGATTAATTTTCATCACTTTTATAAAAATTATTGAGTATTTCTTACGTACATTTTAATATTTTTAGAGAGTGTTTGTAAAGTTGTATATTTAAAAAAAAATAGAGACCATTATTTAATTATTATATTCTAATATTTGAAATATATTAAAAAATGCTTAGGACATGAATAATCCACTGGTGTGTACTAAGAATTAAATTTGATTCAATTTTGTGATGACATTTATGTCACATTTAAATTTAAAAATAGATGAGCCTATTAATAAAGTATTCCAATGGTTACAATACTAATAATATTAGAACTGATTTATATATTTATTGCATAATAAATATATGAAACGAAAAGAAAAGAAAATGCATCAAGACATTTAATCTGGATCCAAATTTTAATTATAAAAAAAATAATAAATATTTTAAATGAAGATAGTCTTTTACTAAAGTGCTCTTTTACTTATTTATTTTTTAAAAGACACATGTTGCAAGAGGACATCCTCTTCTTTTCTTTTCACTTAAATATCCATATTTATACGCTGCTTTTTTTTTATTAGAGATACTTAAATTCACATTCTGTTAAATATAGAAATTCGTTAAAAGTTTTCAAGTCGAGAATATAATATATCATAAAAACAAAGCAATTCCTTCTATTGAGACACGAGGGAAATTATCTCGTGCTCGTTCCACCAGCCGCACCATCGATCAAACAACCCCTTAAGGGCCTAGCCACTTACCGTGCAGCGCATTAACCTTGGGTGCAACCGAGAGGGCAC